>CAUYLG010001102.1:0-79157 GCA_963573385.1 Cacajao melanocephalus | reverse complement strand
CACAACATTGTAAATGTCCTTTTTTTTTTTTTTTTTAAGACGGGGTTTCACCATGTTGGTCAGGCTGGTCTTGAACTCCCGACCTCAGGTGATCTGCCCGCCTTGGCCTCCAAAGTGCTTGGATTACAGGTGTGAGCCACCACGCCTGACCTGTAAATGTCCTTAATGCCACTGAATAGCACACTTAAAATGGTTAATGTAGTAAATTTTATATTATGTATATTTCACCACAGTAAAAAAAAAAAAATTTTAAATACACACTCCAGGGTCCCACCCTTAGAAAGCCTCAGAGGCGGCCAGGTGTGGTGGCTCACGCCTGTAATTCCAGCACTTTGGGAGGCTGAGGTGGGCAAATCACCTGAGGTCAGGAGTTCAAGACCAGCCTGCCCAACCTGGTGAAATCCTGTCGCTACAAAAATACAAAAATTAGCCGGGCATAATTGTGGGTACCTGTAACCCCAGCTACTCAGGAGGCTGAGGTAGAAGAATCGCTTGAACCCGGGAGATGGAGATCACAGTGAGCTGAGATCGTGCCATTGTACTCCAGCCTGGGCAACAAAAGTAAAACTCTTGTCTCAAAAAACAAACAAAAAAACCCCAAAGCCTCAGAGGCTGATATAGTAAATATGGATGGGGTGGGAATCTGTAATCTATATATATATTTTTAAATGCCTTCCTGTCTTTCTCAGGCATAGTCAAGTTTGGAAACTTATGATTTAGTCTTTGCCAGTTCTTTCCAAGGGGCTGATGCCAGTCTGTGAGGAAATGTTCACCACTCTACATGAAATATGTGTGTATTTTTCATGATTCTGAGTATATTAAATTTGAAGGGCTGTTTTGAAATCGGAGATTGTCATGATTATATCGTTTTGGAGTTAAGGTGTCCAGTCATCACCTACCATAAAATGATGGTGATAATAGTTCAGGTTGTTTTTTAAGTATCTGTGCTTGGCAAAATAAAAGTGAGCAATCCTATGTTGGTCTCTCAAAAAGGTTTGAAATTTTAATGGTTTGTTAAATTCCAAAGACTGGGAACCATTGCTCCAGACACCAACCATTTGAAAATATTGAAATAGAAACTGCTTCTGCTGTTTTTTATTTGTGCCAGAAAGAAAAAAAAAAAATGGAAAGGACCTATACATTTTCCTGTGGTTCACAGGACCCTGGAGCAACCAAGGACAGCGCTGAAACCTTCAGCACTGAGATGTAATTTGTCCTGCTGCCTGTTGGAACCTTTTTTTCAGAGGTGGGAGGAGACTGACAGGGGAGAGGTGGAGATAGGCGAGAGTAATGTAACTTCTCCTGGAGAACATCCGGAGAGGGGAAGTTGCTTTCCTGCCCTAGCCCTTTCTCCCTCCTGAGTCTGGGGGCTGTGGTGGGGCAGGGATTGACCAACAGCCATTTCTAGGGGATGCCTTTGCATTCCAGAGGAGGGCAGCTGGCGGAAGGGAGTGCTGAGTCTGTGGGAGCCACAGCCCGCCCCACCCTTTAGGCGGATTAGTTAATTATTGAAAAGTGCCTCCGAAGCACAAAGGTCTGGAGAGACTCCATGTGCTATTGCTCAGGCCTGTGTGGGAGCTGGCATTTCTGAGGAGACACTGAGGCTCTTCTAGGAGGCTGGGGAACAAGAAACAGCTCTTATATGGTGCATATAACTTCTCAAGAGAGAAGTTACATTTATTTGTCTTAGGATTTGTAAAGTATTTAGATCAATGAACCACATCATTTATTTTTCCTTGTTTTAATTTTGAGTGTGTGGTTTTAACGTTTTAAGGACATTCAGGTCATTTATGCATAAACGATCACACACAACATGTTCTGTTTTCTGACTTTTTTTTACTGAACAACATTCCCTGTAGCTCTGTGTTAGTGCGTGTAGCCACTGCCCACTTTCTTTAACAGCTGCATTCCTTCCAGATGTATCATAGTTTCTTACCCACTATTGTAGCAAAGGATCACATAGGTGGTTTTCCATTTTTCACCACTACAAACAAAGCCGCAGCGAACATTCTTGTATACAAATGTGTGTGTCTATGTATGAATGTTTCTGAAGAATATATTTCTAAAAGTGGAATTTCTGGATCAAGGGGCATGCACGTTTAAAATTTTTGTAAATAATATTGAGTTTCTCCTCCAATATTCTGTTCTAATTTTTATTGCCGCCATTATACTCATCAGCACTGGACATTATTATTTTTTTAAAACTGCCATTATCATGTGCAGAAAAAAACAGTGTCATTTTAAATTGCATTTCCTGGATTGACCAGTTAGATTGTTCATTTTATCATATGCCTATTGACCATTTCAATTTTTAGAACTTAAAAAAATAAAAATACAGAAAAGGTGTATAGGCCAGGTGTGGTAGCTCATGCCTGTAATCCCAGCACTTTGGGAGGCTGAGGCAGGTGGATCATGTGAGGTCAGGAGTTCGAGACCAGCCTGGCCAATATGACGAAACCCTGTCTCTACTAAAAATACAAAAATTAGCCAGGTGTGGTGGCTTGTGCCTGTAATCCCAGCTGCTCAGGAGGCAGAGGCAGGAGAAGCACTAGAACTGGGGAGGCGGAGGTTGCAGTGAGCAGATATTGCACCACTGCACTCCAGCCTTGGCAACAGAGTGAGACTCCATGTCAAAAAGAAAAAGAAAAGGTGTATAAATAAAAGGTGTACTGCTCAATGCATTAACGCAAGGTGAACTCTTCCTTGTAACCATATCCCAAGTCAATAAATAGAATATTATCAGCCCTTCTCTCCAAAAGAAGACTCTCCCCTGAAAAAGACCGACCTCCTCCAAAGTAATTCCTACCCTGACACCTACGTTCTATAGGTTAGTCGTGACTATTTCCTACTGTCATGTAAGCAGACTCATACAAACATTCACTCTTCTGCGTCTGGCTTCCTTCATTCAGCATTACGTTTATGAGTCTTTCACGTACCCATGTGTAGCCATAGTATGCTCATTTACGTTGCTTATGTATTGCATTATGTGAATATATCACAATTTATTGATTGACGGACATCTGGGTTATATCTGCTGCCAACTTTTAGTTATTAATGAATAATGTTGCTATGAGTTCTTTAATATACCTGTGCATCATTTCTCTTGGGTATATATCTAGGAATGAGATTTCAGGGTCATCAGCAACGTTCTGTCCAACTTGACCAATTGCATTTGTGAATTTCTTATGAATATTCTTTGCACTCTTATTATTGGGTAGTTTATGTTTTATTATTGACTTGTATCCGTCCTATTTATTCTGGATGTTAATTATGTTGTAAATATTCTTTCTTAGTCTGTATATAGCCCTTTTATTTTACAAAGTTTAAAGTTTTTATGCAATCAAATCTGTAATTATTTTTCTTTATGGTTTCTGGTTTTATATCTTGCTTAGAAAGTCCTTCTCTATCTCAAGATTGCAAAATACTCTCTTATGTCTTGTCTCCTCCTTTCTTTTTTTGAGACAAGATCTCACTTTGTTGCCCACGCTGGAGTACAGGATGTGATCATGGCTAACTGTAGTGTTGACCTCCTGGGCCCAAGCGATCCTCCCCCCTCAGCCTCCTGAGTAGCTGAGACTGCAGGCATGCACCACCACACCTGGCTAATTTTTAAAATTTTTTGGAGGGACAGGGTCATGCTATGGTGCCCAAATGGTCTCGAACTCCTGAGCTCAAGTGATCCTCCCACCTTGGCCTCCCAAAGCGCTGGGATTACAGGCGTGAGCCACTGCGTGGGGCCACGTTTCCTTCTAATACTCATTATTTTTTACTTTAGGCTTTTTAATTGATATGGAATTTATTTGTGAGGGTGAGAAATAGAGGCTAATTTACTATCTAAATTAGGGAATAAGTAAAATGATACCATATGCTGCCTAGGTTTTAAAAATATTTATTTTATTTTATTTTATTTTATTTTGTTTTTGAGATAGAGTCTGACTTTTATCACCCAGGCTGGAGAGCAGTGGTGTGATCTCAGCTCACTGCAACCTCCACCTCTGGGGTTCAAGTGATTCTCCTGCCTTAGCCTCCCGAGTAGCTGGGATAACAGGCATGCACTATCACGCTTGGCTAATTTTTGTATTTTTAGTAGAGACGGGGTTTTGCCATACTGGCCAGGCTGGTCTGGAAATCCTGACCTCAGGTAATCTACTCGCCTCAGCCTCCCAAAGTGCTGGGATTACAGGTGCCAGCCACTGTGCCTGGCCTAAATTATTTATTTTTAAAATCTCAAAATAAATTCTAACATCAAAGAGCTAAAAAACTGTCAAGAAAATTTTTTTTTTACCTTAGAATAGTTTTCCCTAAGTTAAGCCTGAGTTAGATTCTAAATAGGGCAAATGTTCTAAGTTAGCGGTTGCCACTCAAAACGCTATGCACATAAATGGTCAATGACTATTTATTCACTTACTATATATTTATGGAATTTAAAGTGCAGTTCCCATGGACTCGTGTGTCTAACAAGGAAGAAGGGCTTCATTCTGGGACCTACAGGTAGCCTGACTTGAACCCTGGATCTAGGTTCACGGGTCACGAAAACCACAATGGCTTTCTTACTTCCCAAGTCTCCAGCTCCTCCCAATCTGAGCAAATGGCCCCCAAATGGATTCTATGTTCTGAGCCCATCCCCAGGACAGAGAGAGGTCCAGCTGGAACTTACAAATCCTGCAGGTCAGCTTTTGGTTATAGACACGGCTTCCTCAGGTAAGGCCGCCCACTTGAGGGAAACGATTTTGTTGGCTGGCTGGGTGGTTGGTGTAGGGCTCATGTTTGGGAGAAGTGTGTTTGAGCTCAGTTCTTCTTTTCTTTCTTTCTGAGATGGAGTTTTGCTCTTGTTGCCCACGCTGGAGTGCCAGGGCACAATCTCGGCTTACTGCAACGTCTGCCTCCCGGGTTCAAGCGAAGCTCCTGCCTGAGCATCCCGAGTAGCTGGGATTACAGGCACGTGCCACCATGCCTGGCTAATATCGTATTTTTAGTAGTGACAGGCCTTCTCCATGTCGAACTCCCGACCTCCAGTAATCTGCCTGCCTCGGCCTCCCAAAGTGCTGGGATCACAGGTGCGAGCCACAGCCCTCGGCCAAGCTCAGTCTTTGCTCTCCCTTTGTCTGAAGCGATCACCACCTTGTCGTGCCTGTTCATTAGCAGTGCTTGGCACGCGTTGTTCGGTTGTGCTCCGACTCTCCAGTTGCTCACAGTATGAGGCGGTTTTGTTCTGCTTCTTCCTTGTGTATTCTTGGTTGAAGGCCATTGACTTGCTACTTAGTCAGCAGACGTGATATAGGACGGGAGCCTGAGCTAGGGTCCGGAGAAGAAACATCACACTTAGCTTGACAAAGAGCTTGGTTTAAGGGTAGGGAGCTGACGGTGCAATTGTCTAAGCTGCTTTTTTTGGAAATGGCTCTCTTGGCTGAGCTCCAAAAATATAATCAAAAGTGGCCTGAAATCACAAGTTTTGCTGCTTGCATTCTTAGTTTCACAATTGAAGGATTTGGCTGAAAACCGTGGACTTGTCTACTGTTTGCTACACATGACGCTGAGTGAGTGTGTGTGTGTGTGTGTGTGTGTGCACTCACATGCATGTGCGGGACACAGGGATTGTTTGCATGGGCATGTTTTACAGTCCAACTGTTTGTACCCTCAGGGAGACAGTGATTAAAGAGCAGTACATGGCAGAGTTTCTTTGATTTCAAGAATCACATATCTGGTTTTGTAGGTTAGTGTCTTTGGAGAAGAGTGATGGGGAATCTTGCATAGAAGTGCAACTGATTCATTAGGTGCAGTGGTTTTGCCTTTCTTCAGGACTCTGTCTCAAAAATATGAAGAGTAATTTATTTAGGAGAAGGCAACATGCCGCTTTTTGGAGGAGCAGGTGTGCTTGACCATGCCCTGGGGGAAGTGAAGACCTGAGTTTGAGGAAGTCAAGCTTGAGGCTGTCAGAAGCAGTTATTTATAGCCGAGTGATGTGTATGAAAGCCAAAACCTTTCATTCCACCACCGTCACGGAACTACTTTAGAGAAGAGGAAGGGCGTGCATCTTGCCTTGTTAAATATCTACTGCACTAAGAGCTTCTGGTGTGGTTCATATTTCCGGTAATCTGTCCCCAGGCTCTATGTCTAAAAGAGTGCTTAGACACTCTTCCTTCAGCCTACTTTGTGGATAAAACAGCTCACTTCCAGTTGATTGATAGACTGTCAATTGTTGCTTCCTTTCCCCAGATGCCTCTCCTGTGGGCAGCTTGGTGTGTGTGGTGGGGGGGGGGCGGGTTGTGGGGTTGTGGTAAGGACCTTGTATTATCTCTAAGTTCAAAATAAGGACACTGGACTCTAACAACCACCAAACATCAGAACCACCATACATCAGAACAACCACCATACATCAGAAACTCTTGGGTTCATCATGATAATAAATGAAGTCTCACATAACTAGCTTTCTTTCTTTCTTTTTTGTTGAGAAGGAGTCTCGCTCTGTTGCCCAGGCTGAAGTGCAGTGGCGCGATCTTGGCTCACTGCAACCTCCACCTCCCAGGTTCAAGCGATTCTTCCACCTCAGCCTCCCAAGTAGCTGGGACTACAGGCGTGTGCCACCACGCTCAGCAATTTTTTTTGTATTTTTAGTAGAGACGGGTTTCACCATGTTAGCCAGGATAGTCTCCATCTCCTGACCTCGTGATCCACCTGCCTCAGCCTCCCAAAGTGCTGGGATTACAGGTGTGAGCCACCGGCCCGGCCTAGCTTAGATTATTATATCTCTTGCATTCTCAGGTTTCCCTGACCCACTCAGTCTCTTCTGGTTATGGGAAATGAGTATGTTTTGCGACAAACGTCAGAATTATGAGGGAGAAACTTGGCAGGGGAGCCAACTGTGTAATATGCTTGACAAGACTTGAGAAACAATATATCTCAGATTTTTTCAGACTGTCTTCAATTTCCAGTTCAGAAATACGACCCAGAAGCTACAGACAGGGAAGCACCACTACCGCACCACGAAAGAGGGGCACTGTCACTTAGACTTTACGAAGGAGCCCACAGAGGCTATTTCTGCACAGAAAGGTGAGGTGCAGGAGGGAAACCTAGTCCTGCTTCCACCAGGAGCACATGGAAATGGACAGAGAGAATTTATGGGTTTTTGGGGTTTTTTTTTTTTTTGCGTTAAATGAGAAAATCAGGAGGTAGCCCTCCCAACGTAGAATATCTGTAATGACAGAGCAGTAAGGAATATCAGGAGGGAAACATAAGCATGTTTGCACAAACACTTAGATTTTTCTGGGCTTGCCCAATCCCAGTCTTTAGGGGTTTGTCTTTTATCAGGGTAACCATGGTTTAAGAGCAAATATTAGTGCATGTAATTAAAACCTGTTGAATTGAACAGGAAACATTCAAGGGAAATCTGCAGGTGTCTACAAGCAAAAGTGACGCTAGAAGGATCTTGGTATGTCGGCTCTTTCTTCCTCAAGGGGAGTGTCCTTGGAATGAAGCCACCAGCGACAGGAGAGGAAACAGATGGGGTTGTAGAAAGGAGGAGCAGCAAAAGGTTCTGAACTTAGTAATAAGCTGCTCGCCTGGGGTGAGTGTAAAAGGCATCCAAGGTATTTGCCTTTTTGTTTATTGGAGGAAGGAGGGTGTCTCACAACACTTTCTCTTCTTTCTCTCTCTTCCCTTCCTCTCTGTCTCAAATTCATTCAGGACATGAAATTTCTAAGACTACTGCCATCTTAGGGTTTGAATCTCTTCTCAGCTTCTTTCAAGGTTTCACCATGCATATTAAAGAAAGACAGTTCCAGTATGACTTAAAAAAGAAAAGCCAGGCTGATTTCCAAGATGCAGTATTGCACCAGGATGAGTTTTCTTCCTGGAGTGAGCTATTTGAGTTTCGTTTTGCTTACCATCTTGTATTCTCTTTATTCCAAGGCCTGGACACAACAGGAAGAGAAGCCCTCATCTTGGGTGCCAGGGGTTGTGGGGTGTCCTCAATGATGAATGGAATGCGTGCCCATTCCAGCTCTGCCTTTTTTTCCAAACCAGAGTGGAGACAAATGGGTGTGTGACTCACCATAATCCACATAGCAAGATATGATACATGCCAGAAGAGAAAAAGAAAGTGCTGATGGAAAATTAATCTCATTAGGGAGATTTGTTTGTGGTGACTTTTTTTTTTTTTTTTTGAGATGGAGTCTTGCTCTGTCTCCCAGGCTGGAGTGCAGTAGTGCAATCTCGGCTCACTGCAGCCTCCACCTCCCAGATTCAAGTGATTCTTGAGCCTCTGCCTCCCAAGTAGCTGGGATTACAGGAGCCCACCACCACACTTGCCCACTTTTTGTATTTTTAGTAGAGATGGGTCTCACCATGCTGGCCAGGCTGATCTGGAACTCCTGACCTCGAGCGATCTGTCTACCTTGACCTCCTAAGTGCTGGGATTACAGGCATGAGCCACCATCCCTGGCCTGTGATGACATTTGAAATGAATCTAAAACATGAGTAGCATATTAACAGATGGAAAAGACTGTCACTGTCCTATTACGGTATTGATGCTCAGTAATATCTATCTCTAATAAATATGGAGCTTTTGCCGGGCCTGGTCTTAGAATATGCTTTTGCTGGCAGGAGCACCTTGGCTATCCTTTGGAAAACCACCTTACTCTTACCTTCCACCTAGGAAGTGTGAGTGAGGCTGGCTCTGCCCCGGGCTCCAGGTAAGGCCAGCGACCCAGACTGGCCAATTAAAGAACCACATGCCCTTAGCACAGTGGATTGGCTCAGGGTGGGAGAGTGACCCAAGTTGGGCTGGTCCTGGAGCTTTTGCTGGAACAATTAGGGAAAAGAATTCCTCTTTCTGCTGGGGTTCCTAAGCTGGTGGGTTGCTTTTTGGTAGCTTTAAGGGGCCAGTTTTATTACCAAGGAGGGAGAACCTGAGAGATGAGAGGGAGATTCCTGAATCCTTCATGTGAGCACCTGGAGCCAGTTTTGCCTGAAATCCTATGACTGGACATTTTAGTCACTCAAACCAATAAGTTTGTTTGTTTGTTTGTTTGTTTGTTTATATCATTTTAAGAGACAGCATCTCACTCTGTCGCCCAGGCTGGAATTCAGTGGTACAATCATAGCTCACTGCAGCCTTGAACTTCTGGGCTCAAGCAATCTTCTCACCTGACTAATTTCTTTTTTTTTTTTTGAGACTGAGTCTTTCTGTCATCCAGGCTGGAGTATAGTGGCATGATCTTGGCTCGCTGCAACCTCCACCACCCGGGTTCAAGTGATTCTCCTGCCTCAGACTGCCGAGTAGCTGGGATTACAGGCGCGTGCCATAACACCCAGCTAAATTTTATATTTTTAGTAGAGACGGGGTTTCACCATGTTGGCCAAACTGGTCTCGAACTCCTGACCTTTGGTGATCTGCCTGCCTTGGCCTCCCAGAGTGCTGAGATTACAGGCATGAGCCACTGTCCTGGCCTCACCTGGCTAATTTTTTACATTTTTGGTAGAGATTGGTTCTCACTATGTTGCCCAGGCTGGTCTTGAACTCCTGGCCTCAAGTGCTCCTGCTGCCTTGACCTCCCAAGGCACTGGGATTACATAAATTTACTTTTCAAATATGTCACTTGTGCTGTGTTTGTGCTTTTCCCCTTGCAAACAAACAAACAAAAATATCCTAGTCAATACAGAAATCTTTAGTGATCTGCTTAAACAAAGCTGTGTAAGTAAGAGGGTAGCAGATTCACAGAGCAGGTTCCTAGCAAAAAAAAAGTCTTCCTGCTGCTAACATCCTCTGGGTCAGCTTCCTAGGCCCCAGTGACTAAGACACTGGGACTTTATTCTTAACCTCCCTGGTCCAAGGCCTTTCACAGATCTAGCTGACTTCCGTGTGCTGAACATTTTTCCGTGAATCAGAAATGAAACATGCAAAATTGTAGCCACAAAGCAATGAAAACAGCTCATTTGCCTTTTGTGTCCCTCCAAGCTTTGTTTTTTCTGGGTCACACATTCTAAGTGAAGAGTCATAATGCTAATCCAGTTTGGATTTATTAACAGTTGAATAGACTATTGAGAAAAGTCTTGTTAATCATCAGAAGCAAATTCATTGCAGAAGAATTGTAGACAGAATGGTACAACTGCCTTGAGCCAACTAATTTTCTGCCCCTTCAGGGAAAATTCCTGGATATTGAAATTAAGTGTCACATCTGGAAATGCAAGAATGTAATTGCTTTTATTGAGTGCTTACTATGTCCTTGATACTAAGGACAGTATTTGCCCACTTTCTCTCTTAATTTCATCAACTCTGTGAAGTAGGTCCTAAACCCCATTTTATAGATGGTGAATGATGCAGACATTACCAGTTGCTACCTAGCATCCATTCTCTCCTTGTTCCTTACAGAGAGACAGCCCCAAGCAGTGGCTGCTTCTAGCTCAAAGTTCAGGCTCTCTAGTGATTTCTGTGGCTGCTACTGCAGCTGTGGACAGCCATGTGATCTGGTTCTGGCCAGTGAGACCTGAGTGGAAGTCTTCTGTGGATTTCTGGAAAAGTATTGCTTCTGGGATATGGGCATTGCCCCTTCTCCCTTTCTGGAATGTGGGTGTGAGACTGGTGGCAGAGTAGCCATACTGTGACCTTGGGGCAACTATGAGGAAGAAATCTACATTCTTAGGGTGGAGAAGCAGGAAGGTGGAAGGAACCTGGGATATTGCTCACATTGTAAAACCAGTATTCCTCCCTTGAAGACCTACCTTCAGATTGTTATGTGAAAGAAATAAAACCTAGTGAGGTTAGGTTTCTATTACAGACAACCGAATGCAATCCCTTACAGATACAGGGAAACTGAGCTGAAGGAGTTTAAGGGACTTGCTTGCATTTCCATATAAAGCGACGTCTCAAAGCTGGGCAAGACATAATACCTGCTCTTAAGGAGTTTACAGCCTAGTTTGGGAGTCCACTGCATAAAGAAACAATTATAACATATTTAGCATAATGGTAGTAATTTGCATAGGGTATCATGGGTGCCTAGTGGAAAAAAACAAAAGGAAACAAGACAAGAGCAGAGCAAAAGTTAGCCAGGCAAAGAAGAAAGGTCGAAAAAGAGATTATAGCTTGAAAAAAGGGATGGAAGTGAGAAACAGCATGGCATACCCATACTGTTTCTCACCCCAGAGGGCCACAAGCTGGTCTGAGCTGTTGGAGCACAAAGTATAAAGCAGGAATTGGTGAGAAATGCAGCTGGAGAGGTGTTTCATTTAATTATTGCTGACTAATAAGCTACTTCCAAAACTTAGTGGCTTAGAACTGTATTTTATCATTTCTCATAGTTCTGTTATCTGAGCTGAGCTCAGCTGAGTGGTTCTTCTGTTCATGGAATATCTGTTGGGGTTGAAAAACTCAAGAAAACGTCCTCATTCCCAATGTTTGATGCCTCCAGCTGGGATAACTGAAATAGCTGGCTGGCTGGCATCTCTCTGTCTCTTTTCACATAGCCTCTACATATGAATAGCTTGGGCTTCTTCATAGCATGGTGATCACAGGGTAGTTGGACTTCTTACATGGTAGATGGCTTGCAATTGAAAGAAAGAGGAAGTTACCAGTGCATTTCAGGTCTGGGCTCAGAAGTATCAGAACATCACTTCCATTGCACTCTGTTGATCAAAGCAAGTCATAAAAGCCTACCCTGAGTCAAAAGAGAGGAAATAGCTTCTATTTCTTGATGGGAGGACCAGTATGCACACATAGGGAGAGATGAATCAACAGTGGCCATCTCTGGAGACTATCTACCGCAGATTTTATAAGGGTGCAGATGAAGGACCCTTTTCTGCTTCAGGTAGGTTAATACGAACACCAGATGTAGAGTGTTTACCCTGCTTCATGTTTTGAATCTGAAAGGAGAATGCTTCTCAGGCTGCCCTAACGCATCAGAGTAAAACAGAGTAGTGTGATTAGGCAGAGGTGAGGCTGCAGTGTGGCTTCTCTGCAGAACCCCTCCACTTTTCATGTGGCATGGACTAGACTCAGAGACTCCCATATGTGATGAGAAATGGTTGAGATAAGAGTTAGAGAGCCCACCTGGGGCCCTCAGTGGTGAAGGGAAGGCAAGCCCACAGTAAAGGCTGGGGGAACCGCTCGGGCCAGAGGCTAGATGGGAGATTGGCAGAAACCCTTCAGAGTTAGGGCCAAGGGAAGCTGAGCTCTGGCTGAGTCTACCTG
This sequence comes from Cacajao melanocephalus, assembly GCA_963573385.1. Taxonomy (NCBI): domain Eukaryota; kingdom Metazoa; phylum Chordata; class Mammalia; order Primates; family Pitheciidae; genus Cacajao; species Cacajao melanocephalus. The sequence continues at coordinate 66,973 of CAUYLG010001102.1, read as the reverse complement.
GGGAAATCAATGAACCTTGGCAAAGCTGAGAGACCAGTCAAGAAGTTCCCAGCCACCCTGCAGCAAAGATTAGTGAAGACCTAGAGAACACAGTATGGACTCCAGTGCCTCATGGCAGACTCCAGTGCACTGGCAGACTTTGTCACCCATAAGGTGACAGAAGACAATACCCCTCCTACCCAAGGAATTACCCCACCGCCATCTTGGAGCATAGCAAGAGGAAGAAGCAACGCCCTGAGTGACTGGGAATGCACCTGAAGTGATGGCTGCATTTACATCATCTCTTCATAGCATTTCCTGGACTGCAAGAAAAGTTACCCAGCAAGAGAGGCTCATAAGGAAGAATAGATACATTATAATGAAATAAAGAAGCCATGTTACATAAAATTATAAAGAAAGAAGAAGGGTAATGACAACAGGACAGCAGTTCCCTCTATGGGAATGGAGAGGGTGGGGGAGTCCACAGGGAGCTCCAGCTGTCTTGCTAAGGCTTCATTTATAAAGTTAGGGAATGGTACATGGGTGTTATTATATTCTGTAGACCTTTTTGTGAGTTTGAAGTAGTTCATAATGTAACTTTTTAAAAGGCTATGCTTCTGAATAGATCTGTGAGCCCCAATGCCAAGTTTAGGTCTTGAACAGATTGTATGGGAGTGGGGACATAGAAAGAAGCTTGAAACAGGACTCAGACCTACTTGTTAGAAAAAATCAACCTGGCTGGACTTGAAGAGGACAAGATCGAGTCAGCGGAGCCAGTGAGGGGGCTGCCACACCAATGCAGTGAGAGGGGACGGTGGTCTGATCTCCCCAGAGGTGGTTGGGGTGGCTTAGAAAGTCAAGTTGGTGGACTTAGTGATTAACAAGTTGTAGGGTGGTGTGGGCAAGGTGTGGTTGACTGGATAGATGAGTCCCCTTCCCTGGATTGACTAAGGTAAGAGAATACACCCAAGTGGAAGGAGTATTTTGGTGCAAACATGAAGAGTTCAATTAGGACAGGTTGCTTTGGAGGTGTTTGTGGGACACGCTGGCAGAGATGCCTTGATGGAGGGTGGATGCATGGTTCTGAACTCCAAGGAAGAGATCTGGGAGACCCCAGCACTGATGCAAATTGAAGTTGTAGAAGTGGGTGAGACGCTCCAAGGAAGATCAAGTAGGGGAGCAGAAACGAGGATTCAGGAAAGTCTGGGGTACAGCACCCCCTCAGCCTGAGCAAAGGGAGCCTACAGCCATTCCAGCTCTGCAGACCCACTTGCCATCCTCTCTGGAGCCCTCACCTTGGTAAGCAGAAATACCACCCACCATCACTCCCTCTGGCCTGCCCCTGTAGGGGGCAATGCAATCGCTGGGCCTCTCCCTTCCTGCCCTTGCGCTTTTTGTTCTCTATTTGCTGCCCAGGTTTGCCTGCCTGTGGGCTTGCTTTCCTTCCTCTCCAGAAACATTAACCCGGGCAGAGATACTGCCCACCATCCCCCACCACCCACTGTAAAAGCGTGAAACGATGGGAGCTGCTGATGTGCAGCCTGGAGATCCCTTGGGTACCTTGGCATCTATCCACATCCTCAGCCACTGGGTGCTCAGCCCCCTGCTTGCCCCAGGCCTTTTGGAGCTGATGGCCTTGTTCCCCTTGTTCTCCAGACACGGTTTAGGTGATGCACATTCTTGTGACTCTGCTACAGTGCCTTAGATGTGAGCTTCTGAACACTGGGCTCTGTGGAAACCCCTCCGCCCTGAGTAATTACTTATTGGTGCTTCTCTCCCCTCTTTTGAAGAAGGAATATAATGCTTTTCTTTTTTTCAGGATGGGTTTGTTGCCAATAATAGGAACAGGCAGAAGCTGCTCAGAGTACTTTGGGTTGGTAGTGAGGTTGGAGGACATGGAGGTGAGGGGGATTCCAGCCCGGCAAGAACATTCGCATGAGTCCTCACCTCCCTTTTGTTGTTGTTGTTGTTGTAATGAATGCAAGACAGTGTTGGCCTTTGTGTGTCCCTGTCGACAACCTGGGCGACCTCTCTTCTACCCAGACCCTGCCTTCTTCAACTGGAAATCTCTCTTTTTCTTAAAATTTGGATTCTCATGTAAAGTTTAGAATCTGAATTAGACAGAGGCTGCTCTGAGCTCTAGGACAAAAAAAAAAAAGGGGGGTGTTTTCTGCCCTAATTTGGAATTAAGGGAACTTGGAAAAAACCAAAGCAGCAATGTCGTTTCAGAAATATCAATCTCTCAAAGCATTTCCCCAAAACAGTAGATTTCAATTATGGAATGCAAATGTATCCATGGGAATGATAGAGAGTTTTGGTTTGCCTAAAAATAACTCTGTAGTCAAGAGTAATACAGCTATGCAATAAGTTAATCAAGAAAGGAAAGTTTTCATATAGAAAGCACTTTAAGGAATCCCTCCAAACTGTCATAGCATCTACTCTGAGAGCTTTGAGTTGCTTTTGGGGTGATTTACTCACCAGCACTTTGGAATTTACTAGTATAACCTGTAGCCTTCTGGTATAAAATTTATATCAAAAAGAATAGGTATGTACAGAGGCAATCTCCATTCTCCTGATGTATCGTTCCACCTGATAACTGGGCTTTCATGAAACTGTGCAGGAGATACAAGCAGGTCCATTGGTTCATTGCTCTGCCTCCAGCCCTTGAACACAAGCCAACTCAGACAGCAGGGCAGCCATTCCCTTCCCAAGACTCCTCTAGAAACCTGCTCACTGCTTCGGTTTTGATTGCCTTATCTTGAGCATCTGACATTTCTTATGTACCTTCTAGCTCTCATAACCACCTCGATGGTCCCCCTCAGGGCCACCACGCTTACTCTGGGATTGCCCTTCTGGGATGGTAAATGCAAGGCCATCCTTCTGTCCTTATTCCGGGCCAGGTGTTAACAGCCAGCCAATGGGATCGATAAACTGGAGAAGGAGTGTGTTATGGAGTCTGGGAGTTGCGTTTTCTAGTTAATGTATTTGCATTTTAGTAGGCGTCTCCTCAGGCAGGGAATGTTAATTTAAAGAGATTTCCAGGCATTGAAATAAGGTGGGATGTGTGCACGTGCACGTGTGTGCGCATATGTGTGCACGTGTGTGCGCACATGTGTGTGTGTGTGTGAGATGGAAGAGGAAGAGAAGAAGAAGGAGGCCAAGGAAGAGGAAGAGGAGGAGAAGGAAGAAGAAAAGGAGGATGGAGAAGGAGAAAGGGAAGAGGAAGAAGACAGTGGCCATCTATCAATGCAGCCAAAAGAACATAGAGAACACCCATTGTTCCTTCCATTCAGAGACGACCACTGCTAATACCTTGTATATATCCTCCCAAGCACCTGGTGTCATAGATATAAATGAACTTCCTTATCTCTAGCAGTCAAGTTGAGACAATTTTATAAACTTAAAAGAAAATTGCACACAATTTCTCTGTGTACCATTTAGTAACACTTACATTCCTTATTCCAGTAGTCCCACTTCTAGGAATCTATCCTAAGGAGAAGTCTAAATTAATAAAAACAACCTTAGCCATTATGTATTGAAGGTTAATTGTATACCAAGGGTCTTACACATATTAGCTCATTTAATTCTTACATCAACTCTACCAAGCAGATAACATCATCTCTCACCTGAGAATGCAGAAGTTAAGGAAGGACCTTGCCCAGGGACCTTAGCAAGGACCTTTGCTAGCAGGTTAGTCTGGAACTGGAACTCAGTGTGCGTCAGGGCACCCCAGGATAAGGCATCATCCATCTGGACCCTCTCAGAAGTGAGTGTACCCCCTCGGCCCAAGTTTCCTGTCCTCCACATATACTCCAAAGGCCCTGGGGTGGGGGGCAGAATGTAACCCAATATCTTGCCCTGACATCAGTGCTGAGCAGCAGCAGGTAGCAGTGCCCTCTGGGCCTCCCACCTGCTTAATTTCCCCTTCCACGAAGCCTTCCATCATCTGTTAGACCAATCTTGTCTCTCCTTTATTTGTATTTATTTATTTATTTAGAGATGGAGTCTCACTCTGTGGCCCAGGCTGGAGTGCAATGGTATGATCTCAGCTCACTGCAACTTCCACCTCTTGGGTTCAAACAATTCTCCTGACTGAGTCTCCAGAGTGGCTGGGATTATAGGTGTGTGCCACCAAGCCTGGCTAAGTTTTGCATTTTTACTAGAGACAGGGTTTCGGGATGTTGGCCAGGCTGTTCTTGAACTCCTGACCTCAAGTGATCTGCCCGCCTCGGCCTCCCAAAGTGCTGGGATTCCAGGCGTGAGCTACTGCGCCCAGCGCGATCTTGTCTCTCTTTTCCATGTGCTTGTGCAGTGCTTCAGGACTGCCTCAGTCTTGCACAGAAAATGTTCTACTGCCTCCCCACGAGTCACAGGCTTGAAAGTCTCAATCAGAATTATTTGGGGAAGTGGGGAAAGTGCAGCAGACCTACTGAATCAGATCCTCGGGTTCAGATTTTCTTGTAGCACACTCACCGGGGAGAGAAACTTCGCTGGCACACGTCTCCTGGGAGCAGGGACCCGGTCTCATTCATTGCTCTTCATGTTTTCCACAGCTTTTAGCATCGTGACACCCAGCAGCCAGTGTCTGGTGAGGGGACAGAGATATATCTTAGGAAGAAAATGAGAGTAAGGAGAGCGGAAAAGTGGGGTTAAGAGTGTGGGACAATTGAAGAGGGTATACTTTGAGAGAAGAGCAGTGAGATGGGAAACCTCAGGGCTGATCTGCGGTGCCCACCCTTGGGGGTCCTTTGAGTGCTAGAACAGATAGATATTCAATCCATATCTTTTCTCTTCCTTTTTTTATAGACACATACTTTAGTCCCAGATTTTTTAAAAAAATCTAAACGTTTAATGCCAAAATGAGTAATTGTGCATAAAGTGGGTCACAAGGAAGTGATAACGAATGCACAGACTATTTTAACTGCTGAATCAGAAATCGCTCTGCTACGTTATGAAATATGCAGGAAGGAAAATAAGCAGATGATGGAAGTGGAAGGAATCCTAAAATAATATTTTCACAAACAAATTCTGACCCAATACATTTTTTTGGGGGGGGGGGGTGGGAAGCTTCCATGATACACATTCTTGAGAGTTGAAGACTTGGAGTAAAATTGCCAAAGTAGAAATCTTTTCAAATGACATAGAATCTCCTGAGGCACAAAGCCACCCAAACCCACAGCCTGAAAGGCTTCTGCAATTTCATGGGGGGGATCTTAATCTTAGTCACTCTGCTTCACAGCATGGGCAGGTCGGGATTAAAGAAAGCAAAACAAAACCCACAAACAAAATTTAAAAACCATTCTATTTTTTCTTCCCAACACAAACAAACAAAACCCGATTTTTTGGTTTAATTTGTTTCATGGATTTTTAAAAATTGTGGTAAAGTATATATAACATAAATTACCATTTTAACTTTTTTTTTTTTGAGACTCACTCTGTCGCCCAGGCTGGAGTGCAGTGGCACAATCTCGGCTCACTGCAACCTCTGTCTCCCGGGTTAAAGAGATTCTCATGCCTCAGCCTTCCAAGTAGCTGGGATTATAGGCATGTGCCACCACGCCCAGCTAATTTTTGTATTTTTTGTAGAGACGGGGTTTTGCCATGTTGGCCAGGCTGGTCTTGAACTCCCGACCTCAGGTGATTCCCCCTGTCTCAGCCTCCCAAAGTGTTAGGATTACAGGCGTGAGCCACCACACCCGGCCCATTTTAGCCATTTTTAAGTGTTCAATTGATTGGCCTTAAATACATTCACAATTCACTTAACGTCGTACAACTGTCACCATTATCTATTTCCAGGACTTTTGCATTATCCTAAACAGAAGCTCTGTACCCAATAAGCAATAATTCCCTATTCTCTCATACCCCAGCTCCTGGTAACCACCATTCTACTTTCTGCCTCTATGAATTTGCCTGTCGTAGATACCTCACACAAATGCAATCACACATTATTTGTCCTTTTGTACCTGGCTTATTTCTTTTTCTTTTGGGATGGAGTCTTGCTCTGTCGACCAGGCTGGAGTGCAGTGGCACAATCTCAGCTCACTGCAACCTCCACCTGCTGGGTTCAATCAATTCTCCTGTTTCAGCCTCCTGAGTAGCTGGGACTACAGGCACGTGCCACCACACCTGGCTAATTTTTTGTATTTCTAGCAGAGACCGGGTTTCACTGTGGTAGCCAGGATGGTCTAGATCCCCAGACCTTGTGATCCGCCTGTCTCGGCTGGGATTACAGGTGTGAGCCACTGCGCCTGGCCTCTTTTTTTTTTTTTTAATTTTTATTTATTTATTTTTCTTTAGACCTATGTAGTATCTAGGTACCACACTTATTTCACTCAGCCTCACATTTTCAAGGTTCATTCATGTTGTAGCATGTATCAGAATTTCATTCCTTTTTATGGTTGAATCATATCCCATTGTATGTACACGCTACATTTTGTGTGTCCACTCATCTGCTGTTGGATAGTTAGATTGTTTCCATCTTTGGCTACTGTGAATGATTCTGCTATGAACACCGACGTGCAAGTATCTGTTTGAGTCTCTATTTTCAATTCTTTTGAGTGTATACTTAGGAATAGAACTGCTGCATCACATGGTAACTTTACGTTTAACTTCTGAGAAGCCACAGACTGTTTTCCACAGCGGCTGCACCATTTCACATTCCCACCAGCAATGCACAGGCGTTCAGTACCTCCACAGCCTCACTTACAGCTGTTATTTTTCTTAAAAAAAAAAAAAAAAAAAAAGATAACGCAGCCTAACAGATGTCAAATGATAGTTCACTGTGGTTTTGGAAGCAGAAATCACACTGAGGACACATATTACAGGTAATTCACATAGTTAAGGTTTTTCAACAAAAACTAGGAGTCAGCATGTACTGAAGATACACTAAGGATGTGTGTGATTTATCATCTTTTGCACACTGTCTTCTTGCTTATCCTATTTTTGATGTGAAGATCTAAGCTGACCTCTTATATTCTCATTTTATGTATTAGTTAAGTTTTCTTCTAGATACACATTTCAGTTTATCCAATGTTCTAAAAATAGTTTATAAGGCATTCAAAAATGTTTTAATCTGTGATGATAATTGTCATTCCTTCTGGTATCCTATTGAAACAACCTCTGAGGATGAGTCAGTTTTTAAAAAGTTCTTTCTTTCTATTTTCTCTCTTTCTCTCTTTCTTTCATCTCACTCTGTTGCCCAGACTGGAGTGCAGTGGCATGATCTCGGCTCACTGGAACTCTGCCTCTCAGTTTCAAACAATTCTCCAGCCTTAGCCTCCCAGGTAGCTGGGAGGCTATGTCACCACGACCAGCTAATTTTTTGTGTATTTACTAGAGACAGGATTTCACCATGTTGGCCAGGCTGGTCTCAAACTCCTGACCTCAAGTGATCCACCTGCCTCGGCCTCCCAAAGTGCTGGGGTTACAGGCATGAGCCATCATGCCTGGCTCCTTTTAATTTCATTATTAAGTTATGTAGAGTTTTGTAGTCAATAGAACAAAAATGAAAAGAGAAGTTATTTCCTTGAGGTTGAGTCGTGGTCTTCTCTTAAGACAATTATTAGAGTCAAGTGACAGACCAGATATATTGAAATATTTTCTGTTAAATGTTACCTTTGAGTACAACCAACACATTTGAAAAGAGAGACCTTTTGTGAACACTTGGTCAACAAATGCGTGAGGGCCAACTAGGAGCCAGCCATTGTTCTGGGTGCTGGATACACCCTGGTGACTAAACAAGCCTCGTGGCATGTGATAGAATTTTCCAGAAATGGGATAGTCCTATTCTTACTGCCTTCTTGACAAACATCCTAAGGGTTGATTTTTAAGAATTTTCAGGCTGTGCGTAGTGGCTCACGCCTGTAATCCTAGCACTTTGGGAGGCCGAGGTGGGTGGATCACCTGAGGTCAGGAGTTCAAGACCAGCCTGGCCATCATGGTGAAACCCCATCTTTAAAAAAAAGGAAAAAGGATTTTCAGACAGAGCCAGGTGCAGTGGCTCACGCCTGTAATACCAGCAATTTGGGAGGTTGAGACTGGTGGATCACCTGAAATCAGGAGTTTGAGACCACCCTGACCAACATGGAGAAAACCTGTCTCTACTAAAAATACAAAGTTAGCCGAGTGAGGTGGTGCATGCCTGTAGTCCCAGCTACTCAGGAGGCTGAGGCAGTAGAATCACTTGAACCAGGGAGGTGGAGGTTGCAGTGAGCTGAGATTGCACCATTGCACTCCAGCCCAGGCAACAAAAGCAAAACTCCGCCTCAAAAAAAAAAAAAAAAAAAAGGAATTCTCAGATAAATTTTGCTCAAGACCAAATTATACTTACTGAACTGATGTTTATCCCACATTTTCCCCAAAAGGATGTGAATTCTCTTACAAGGGATACATATAATAATGTTACACAGGTAAAATCAGGATCAAAAAGGAAGGAAGGTAGCAATATATTAGCCTTAAGTTGTGTACATTTAACACAATATTATGTAGTTACTATGTTACCATTTAAAACACACTCTAGAGATTCATTTGATAGGGGAAAAAACCAATTAACATTGATTTAAACAAGTAGGAGCTCATTTATATCCTATGACAAGAATCCTGACATTGTGCAATTCAGGGCTGGTACAGGAACTCTCTATCAAGAACCCAGGTACTGTTTCTTTTTGGTCTGCCATTCTTAGCAGGCAGGACTGTGTCCTCATGCTCTGGCCTCATGGTCCCACATGGTTGCTGCACTTTGAGACAGGAAGGAAGAAGAAGGGCAAAGCAGCGAAGACTTTCTCCTACCTCAGCTTTTTTTCCCCCTCCAGACAGAGTCTCTGTCACCCACACTGGAGTGCAGTGGTGGTATCATGTCTCACTGCAGCCTCAACCTCCCAGGCTCAAGCGATCCTCCCACTTCAGCCTCCTGAGTAGCTGGAACTACAGGAGCACGCCACAATGCCTGACTAATTTTTAAATATGTTGTAGAGATAGGGTCTCACTATGTTGCCCAGATAGGTCTTGAACTCCTAAGTTCAAGCCATCCTCCCACCTCAGCCTCCTGAAGTGCTGGGATTTCAGGTGTGAGTCACCACACTTGGCCTTTACTTTTTTTAATCTGGAGGAAACATCCTGTTAAGAACTATGAAGGGCCTGACACTTTCTTTTTTTTAATTCTACTGTTTGCATTTCTATAAAGAGCCTTTGTTTTTTTTTTTTCCTGCAGTTTTTTGTAGAGATGGGGTTTCTCCATGTTACCCAGGCTGGTCTCAAACTCCTGAGCTCAAGTGATCCTCCGCCTTGGCCTCCCCAAGTTCTAGGATTACAGGCCTGAGCCACTGCGCTTGGCCAGGGTCTGAGATTTTTGTTTGTTTGTTTTGAGATGGAGTCTCACTCTGTTGCCAAGCTGGAGTGCAGCGGCACAATCTCAGTTTATTGCAACCTCCACCTCCTGGGTTCAAGCGATTCTCCTGCCTCAGCCTCCCATGTAATCTCTGTAATCCTCAGGGACTACAGGCATGTGCCACCACACCCAACTAATTTTTGTATTTTTAGTAGAGATGGGGTTTCACCATGTTGGCCAGGATGGTCTCGATCTCCTGACCTCGTGATCCTCCTGCATTGTCCTCCCAAAGTGCTGGGATTATAGGCTTGAGCCACTGTGCCCAGCCCAGGGTCTGAGATTTTTAGCCTACTTATAACTAAGTTACCCTGCTATGACTTCATAGATGCTGGCAAAAAAAATGAGACTCTGGGGTCAGAGACAGTGAACTTTATTATGCACAACACAGCAAGCAGTATGAGCACCAGCATAGCAGCAGTGCCCTCAAGTCTCCCAGGCACAATACAGAAAGTCCCACACAAATGAGAGGAACTCTGAATTTAGGGACCCCAAATCTTATATAATGGGCAGTAAGCAGGCCCACCCTTTGCTCTGGAGGGAAACATTTTCTCTGTTTTCTAAGGTTCTAAGCAAACTTCCCTTTCCTCTGGAGAAACAGCCTATTTTCCAAGCATACATGCTGTACCAACATCCTTGGAAAGATGATCATATAAAAGGCAGTCAGTGTGTCTGCTTGCAAGATATACAGAAACGTGTGAGAGCATGGAGAAATGTCTCCCAGCAATATCCTTCCCAGGGATTTCTGTCTGTGTATTACTGGCTGGGACTATAGCATATGGCCACCTCTCACTGCAAGGGAGGTTATGAAATGGAGTATTTTTGCTTGGGCACATTGCTGCTCTAAATAAAACCGTGGTTCTGTTAGCAAAGAGGGACAAGCAAAGGATAGAGTTTCACGAGGGCAAGACAAAAACCCTGCCCAAGGGTTTTTATCTAATGTGTGGCCAACATCTTCTTCTCATGGTGCAGTGAATATTATGGCACCTTATTTACTGAGCCTTATAGAAATAATTTGTACAACTTAAGACATAAGAAAATGTGAGCTTTTAGTCCCAACCAAGTATTGTTTCACCAATTTCAAATAAGCAATTGGTAGTTTAGTGTAGCACTTTAATGTCATGGCTGCATAATATCTAAATATACAAGCCCATAATCTTAAAACTAGTTTCACTTTTAAAAAATTCATATCAGTTATTTTTACAGACCACACTTTGGGAGTGAACATTGTTAACAATTCTCTTAATTCAAGAAAAATTCTGTGTCATGAATTTCCCCCAGTCTTTGAGTATCTACAGCTTAAGGAACATGTTCTACTTTGTGAACAGATAGGTGTTTGGTAAGAGGTTTATAAATATACTTTTTCTGGTTTCATTTATTTTAAGAGGATTTTTTTTTCACCTCATGACAGTCATTTGGGGCTGACAACGTTACCATGGTAACCATGTTCCAAAATTCTGGTTGCCAGTGAATATTGATCCTCAGCACTTCAACACACTTCACTACGATGGTCACCTCTCTGTGTGAAGGAGGTTCCGCTCAGAGAGCACATTTAGGTCAAGGAGTCCTGGCTCAGCAGCGGCGAGGTACTCTGGAATAAATCTGCAGGATTTTCCTCCCAGGAACCCCGTCTAAAGATCCCATTGAGAATCTGGCTCAACCCACATCGTTCTGGCTTACATTTTCACTGAAACAGATAGGAGCAAAACTTCTTTGTTTCCTTTTCAGCTTCATCGCGAGAGCTCAGAAGCTCGGTCAATGCAACACAGAAGGCGCTGAGGGGAAATTTCAGATGAAAATGGACGTACCCTCTCCAGAGGCAAAGAAGTTTGTAAATTACTTTTTGAAGCCCTCACTATATAATTTTGAGGTTAAAAATGCTTTCCTCCTGGGAAGGAGAGATTTTAATGTGGGTTGTATGCTGGAACTGAATGATTGATTCAAATCAGAGTCCAGGGGCCTCATGGGAGTGATGATCGTCCGGGCTGCAGCCAGGTGATTGCAGATGGAGTTTCCCCTGTTCTCCATAAATGGGGGAGAGCCTCTAGTTTTCAGTGAAGTTTTTAAGAAAGGGGAGGCTTGTTAGAGACAGCAGCTTTGCAAACTTAATTCTCCTTGCCAAGAACTAATGGACTGTCTTCAATGTGTATGAAAATATGTCTGCATAGTGACCAGAGAAGCCAAAATGAGGCCTCTACAGACCGAATTTGGCGTCAAACTATCTCCATAAAGTCTGGATGTACTTATTTTACTCTCTGCTATAACCAAGAAAAAAACAAACAAAACCCAGCAAAGGTTCATTGAGACAACAGTCAGTCACAAAGAAAGGAATTTGAACCAAGATAACGTAGTTACATTTTATCCACACGTTCCTGAAGCCAGTGTGCTAATAGTTAACAAATGTGATTTAGCCCATCACCATTAGATTAAAGTTTAACCAAATCCACATAGACTGTGTGTGACTGGTCTACACACACACACACAAATACCTTTTTTTTGAGATGGAGTCTTGCTCTGTTGCACAGGCTGCAGTGCAGTAGCGAGATCTCAGCTCACTACAACCTGCGCCTCCCAGGTTCAAGTAATTTTACTGCCTCAGCCTTCTGAGCAGCCGGTGTGCACCACCACACCCAGCTAATTTTTGTATTTTTATAGAGACGAGGTTTCACCAGGTTGGCCAGGCTAGTCTGGAACTCCTGACCTCAAGTCATCCGCCTGCTTAGGCCTCCCAAAGTGCTGAGATTACAGGTGTGAGCCACCACACCCGGCCCCAGATATCTTTTGATGTCTCAAGAACTATGGACAGAATCAAAGAATTCCAAGATCAAGTGAGACAATTCATTTTCTTATGATCTTGGTCCTGTGTTTGGAGAGGCACATGTGTGTTTTAGTGAAATGTAAATCCAGGGACAAAGCACAGTAGCAAAAACTCTCAGCTGTCCTTGTAGCCATAGCTAACCTTTATGGAGCTCTATCAATCAGGCAGTATTTACTCATCAGTTCTTAATAGGATTTCACTGAATGCTTATTAGCAGTTTAGGGAGGTGAATAGTGTTATAATCTCCATTTTCCAATTGTGGCAACAGAGACACGGAGAAATTAAGTGACTTGCCCAGCGTCACACAGCTAGTTGTACAGGACCATGCTCCTTGTATAAGATGTTACACATGGTCCCCCTAGCTTTGTGGCTCATGATCCTCTGTGCAGAATGCTATTTTGGAAAGCAGGGAGAAAATCAGGCTGCAGAATACTGGGAAGGAGAAAACAAAGGAAGGCTCTTAAAGCGACAACAAGGATACTGTCTCCAAGGACAGTGCAATTTCTCATCAGTGGAGTACTGGTCAGGCTCCCCAGCCTCAGAGGCCCATCCAGGGTTTCTTCGTTGCCAGAGTCACGCTGTTCATCTGCTCATAGGGGTGCTTCAGCCCTGGAAAGGAGCCCAGGCATTAGGGCTGCCAGAGACCTGGCTGGTCTACCCAAAGACAGAGGGGAATGCTATTCCTGGGTAAATTCTCTTTCAAATGAGCTTTCTGAGATAGATCCTGTGTGTTTTAGTGTCTGTCCTCCTCAGTACATCCTCTCCGGCTCCAAAAAGGCACATCCCTTGATATTCACCCAGTTCTTCCAGTGGCCTTGGATGCTGATGACTGTGCTTCCCTGGGGAATGGAGTCATGCCTAGTGCTGCGTTTCTGGAAGGATCTTATCAGAGTGAAAGTGGTATGACGTTTGGGTGCAGATTAGCTTATCAGCAAAATGCACTTCTTTTTAATTTATGCTGCCTGTTTTCCCTGGAAAATAAAGCTCCAATTAATCTAAATAATATATGGGGAATGTTCAGAACTGTGACGTTGGTGTCTGTTGTTGGAAATTAAAAAGCAGAAAGGAACTATGCTAATACCTCCTTGTGGAATTTCTTCACCTGCCCTCTCAGTATACTAACAATCTCTAAGGTCACAAACCTTTACACCATTTATCATTAGGCCATTAAGATAATGAATGCCTCTGGCCCTAAAGTGTGCATTATTACAATCATTTGGTTTAAAAATTTTTGAGTATCTCTAATAAAAGAGATGATTATATCAATTTCTAAAACTTAAAAAATCCAATGGCAAGTCCTCTTGGTTAAATCCATAATATCAGGTCTTGCAGGTTGTGTTTGTTTGTTTATTTATTTATTTAGAGATGGAGTCTTGCTCTGTATCCAGGCTGGAGTGCAGTGGTGCGATCTCGGCTCACTGCAACCTCTGCCTCTTGGGTTCAAGCGAGTCTCCTGCCTCAACATCCCAATTAGCTGGGATTATAGGAGCATGCCACCATGCCAGGCTAATTTTTTGTATTTTTAGTAGAGACAGGGTTTCACCATGTTGGCCAGGCTGGCCTTGAACTCCTGACCTCAAGTGATCTGCCTGCCTCGGCCTCCCAAAGTGCTGTGATTACAGGCATGAGCCACTGTGCCTGGCCAGGTTTAGTTTTAAACCAGTGATTTAAAATATAATTTAGTTGTTCCTCTGAAGGTTATAACTTAAAAAAAATCACATTTGGAGATAACTGTTCACATTTGGCTGAGGATGTTTCTATTTGGAAATGCATAATAGAATGGAAAATTATGACTTATAATAGCTTTCAGTTTATAATTAAAACCAAAATGGGAACATCCAAGTATTCAAGTAAACGAGACAACTAGATATTTCTAAAAGGTATTCTTTGTATGAGGAGTCAAGGTAACATGTTTTGTTAGCGTTGTTAGACACTGATTCAATTTTTTTTCTGCTTTTGTGCAGGTGAGGTGGGGAGGAGCAGATATTTTGGCTCTAGTGAGACAATAATTTGCTTCATTATTATTGTTTGACTTTGCCTTGTTTGTGCCTGTGAATTGCTAACAGAGGCTTGCAACACTATCTATGGGGCCTGAAATGTACAATAAGGGGCCAGAAGGCCTTGAGAGAGCTGAAAAAGGCGTCATCACCCTAGCCTCACCCAGTCACCTGAGTCCAGGCAAAATAACTCCCTGTCCTCCATGATGATTTGGAGAAGACCAGCCCCATTCAGCTGCTGTTGCCGACCAACCATGGTTCTTGTTACCCTGGGCCGCAAGTGCCTCGTCCACCAGGTTGAGAAAGTTAATCCCAGAGGGAAGTGAGAAACTGACCATGGAAGAGTGGACCCATGTTGCCAAAAGCATAGTTCTAAGAGAAAGACTTGTCAACAAAGATGAGTGAGTGTGAATGGGGTCTGGGTGGAACACGGCAGAGAAGAAATTCAACTATGCCAATGAGTTCAATCAAAGATTCTAGTGAAAGACTCATGTGTCATTAAAAACAAAACAAAACAGGCACTCAATGAATACTTCCAACTGAAAAAATCCAAAGATGCTGGTCAGAGGATCCTCAGGAGGGAAAAAACCTGGCTTTCATTGTTAAGGGTCTGTGGAGAGAGTAATTGCAGCTGGAATCATGGGGTCTCCTTGGAGCTGCAGGCACCAAGCATCAGACCTGAACATAGAAGCTGGGCCCATTTGCTAAGTAGGGTGTGGCAGAGACTGCCAGTTGCCTACCCAGTATCCAGTGTCTTCTTTTTCCCTAGTCACATAACCCAGATTTTAATCTGGGTGGCCCTGTGCTCAGCTGAAAGACTACACTTGGAAGCCACATTTGCAGTCTGATGGCCAGTAAGACATAAGCAGAAGCTGTTGGGTAGTCTCCTGTGGACTCCTTAAGAGGGGATAGACTACTGACATGCTCCTTTTCTCGTTCTGCCTTCCTCCCATACCTTTCTGGAACAGGAAGATTAATGTGATGGTTAGAGCTCTAGCTGCCACATTGGACCATGAAGTTATCTGTTTTTTTTTTTAATTAATTTTTAGTTTTATTTCAATAGTTTTTGGGGTATAGTTGGTTTTTAGTTACATGGATAGGTACTTTGGCGGTGATTTCTAAGATTTTAGTGCACTTGTCACTCGATCAATGTACCTAATATATAGTCTCTTATCCCTCACCCCCTCCCAACTCTCTCCCAACACCGAGTTTCCAAAGTCCACTATGTCATTCTTATACCTTTGCATCCTCATAGCTTATGAAGTGATGTTGAAGATGAAAGCCATATACTAAGGATGGCAGGACAGAAAGACAGAACTCTGATGATGCTGTAGCTCCCGTACCAGCCAGACTCCAGCCTTCTTTTGTATGAGAGAGAAATAAGCTTCTATTTTATTGAAATCATTGTTTGTTCTTCATTCACGCAGGACATCACAAGCTTAGGGATCTTGGAAAGACTTTGTCAGAGGAGTGAAAAACTGGCATGTTTTGGTTTATTTGTTTCAGTTAAATAAACTAAGATCTAGGTGATTTAAAATGACAAAATATAGCCTTTGAGCTCAGTCATAAACAGGAATCAAGGGATTATTATATATTTATTTGGCCTAAACAAAAAAGAGCTTTATTCTCTCATGTAAGAGAGAAGTCCAGAGGTCACGTGGGCTTCAGGTAAGGCCTCATGTACAGCTGGATGAGTCAATGAAGACCCAGTGTCTTTCTGTCTCTTCTTAGTCCACCATGGTGCTGGCTTTATTCTTGGGCTGTCTTGCCAAATGATCACAAGATGGCTGCCAGACACAACCTGAGTTATGAATGTCATTCATGCTTCCTCAGAGAAAGGAAACTTCTTTCCCAGAAGCCCCTGGCAAAGTCCCCTTGCATTGGCCTGCACTGAGCGACTATCTGTAAGCTAGTCTCTGGGGCTAGGATGATGGGGGTCACTGGTTGGCTTAAACTTCCCAAGGTCTACCCAGAGAATTGTGACTATGTCAGTCCCTCTCAACAGCATGGCTGGGGAGTATGGGACCCTGTTAGGAAAGAGAAAAGAAGAAAAATGCCCGTGGGGAGGCCACCATATGCCCTATATTTTTCCTGGTCCTCCTCACCAGGTAGTGTTATTTAAAGGACTTTCATTTTGTTAAAAGGCAAATTGCTCCCAAAAGGTCTATTGCTCTCAAATTTCATTTTCAGTAGCATGAAACCCAGTATTAGACTTACTGGTTTGGGGTAAAGCACGGGATTTTCTGCAAAACCTATGCTTCATTCATTCAACTTACCTCATTCATTAATTCCTCAGTAGACATTTCTTGGGTGCTGGTTATGTGTCATACACTCTTCAGGTCTTGCCTGAGAGGATAAACATATCATAAGCTATTGGGATCGGTGGCAGTAGCACATGGGGCATCCATACTCTTTATGAAGATCAGGACGCAAGTAGGAGGCCATGGGAAATAGGACAGGTAAGTTTTGATTGTGAAGAGGGAACAGGCCTAGGAGTTGGGCATAGGGTGACTCCCAGAGAGAGTGCACCTGCATGGGTCCCTCAGCAAGGACCCTGGGTGGGCTGATGGTTCTGTGAACCTCAGAAAGGGAGACTGGTACGAGGGCTGCATTTGGAGGCTTCAAGCTGTGCCTGTTTTGCCATCTTACCAGGGCAGGCTTTTTAACTGTGGTATCCAGTCCCCCAGTTAGGAAGTCTCTGGTGGAAAGATGAGTAGAGTCTGTGGTTCTTGATTTGGGCTTTGGGAGGATTTGGGGGTAAGATGCTAGGAAGTGAGAGTGAAATCTCTGAAATTTCCAGGAAGACTCTTCCCCAATCCAGCTCATCTGCTGTTTTCCTGATGCTGGAACAGCTTCTCGGGAGTTTTCCATTTTTCATGGCACAATTCTTTCTCCTGCAAGCATAAGAGAATAAGAGCTTCATAACCCAAATAGTTCACAGCGTGGTATTCGCCTCTATTTAAAATCATCTCCCACAGGGTTTAATTAACAATGTACATGTCAAATTATGTCACACCCATTACTTGCTCTAATTTGGTCCGGCTGGGTCAGGCAGTCCCTGAACTCATGGAGCTGTTAACCTCCCAGCAGAGAGTCACGGCTGCTGTGCCTACACTGCCCTTGGCCTTGGCTGTGTCAGGGCAGAACACTGTACTGGGAAAGTACCAGGCAGTGCTGCAGGAAAGGTCAAGTTTGTGACGACAGTGACCAGTCATCAACCCCTTTGCCACAGCTTTGCCTCTAGAGATGACTATGTGGGTTGGATCATGGCTCTGTCATTTCGCAGCTGTGTGATCTTGGGCACATTAACTTTTCTGAGCCTCATTTCCCACATCTGTAAAATAAGACTATTATAACAATTCATTTATATTTATACTTTTTTTTTAGACAGAGTCTCACTCTATTGCCAGGCTGGAGTGTAGTGGCATGATCTCCGCTCACTGCAACCTCCACCTCCCGGGTTCCAGCGATTCTCCTGCCTCAGCCTCCTGAGTAGCTGGGATTACAGGCGCCTGCCACAACACCTGGCTAATTTTTGTATTTTTAGTAGAGACAGGGTTTCACCGTGTTGGCCAGGATGGTCTCGATCTTCTGACCTCGTAATCCACCCGCCTTGGCCTCCCAAAGTGCTGGGATTACAGGCATGAGCCTCCCTGCCTAGCCACATTTATACTTCTGATTATATTTATTTCACTAGGGTCATAATGAGAATTAAATGCCATAATGCATGTAAAATGTTTCGCATAATGCCTGGCACTTAGCAGCAACTCAATACCAGCTATTTAGTAGTAGTAGTATTTACTTGTTAAAAAAACAGCTGGGTGTGGTAGCTCACGCCTGTAATACCAGCACTTTGGGAGGCTGAGGCAGGCAGATCACGAGGTCAAAAGATGGAGACCATCCTGGCCAACATGGTGGAACCCCATCTCTACTAAAAATACAAAAGTTAGCTAGGTGTTGTGACACGCCTGTAGTCTCAGCTGCTCGAGAGGCTGAGGCAGGAGAATTGCTTCAACCCGGGAGGGGAAGATTGCACTGAGCCAAGACTGTGTCACGGCATTCCAGTCTGGAGACAGAACGAGACTCCATCTAAAAAAAAAAAAAAATCTTGTTTGCTCCTTCAAAACTGGGATTCCTTCTGAGATCACATTCAGGAAATACTTCATCAACCCTTAAGAAACTGGGAGAAGATAGGCAGCCTTTCTTGGAAAGGGTAGAGGGGAGCCAAAGAATCTGCAATGGTACCTAGACATCAGGATTATTAATATGTGTGCCAAGAGCAACCCTGACATTAAGTAATAAAGGAGAGCACATATGTGTGGGCACAGAAAGATTCTTTTTCACAGGTCAATCAATCTGTGTGGTCAGTCTTCATGTGGTCAATCTGCAGAGCCCCAAGGGAGAAGGAAGAAGGGTGCTGGGCACTCTCTCCATTTTAAATAGAGGTAAACTGAGGCACAGAGCGGTCTCCATACACAGGTACAGTACTTCTCATCCCCTCTCAAAAAACAAGGGAAACTAGTACTTGTAGAGCTAGAGGCAGACTCTCTTGCCCAGAGAGATTTGAGACTGAGGCCAATATCGGGGAAAATTACCTTGGTTTGCTTTACACGCACAAAGACTATGCTTCTTACCCTCTCTCCACATCCAGAAATCTCTGGGTTATATCGGCAGCCTCCTTTATGGTACTTCTAGGAGAGAGAGTGTGTTGTAGAAAAAGCCCTGGATTGTAGTCAAGAAACTTGTACTGTAATCCCAGTCCCACCAAAGCAGCTGTGTGGCCTTGGAAAAGTCACTGAACCCAGTACTGTACTTGAGAAATTGAAGCGAAAGGTTTGGACTACATCAGTGGTTCCCAAACCTGACTCCTCATGAGAATCCATGTATGTGTGCATGTGTGAGTGTGCGTGTGTATGTTGGGGTGGGGGGAGCAGGAGTTTAGGAATCTGTATTTTTTGTTTTTTGAGACAGAGTCTCACTTGTCACTCAGGCTGGAGTGCAGTGGCACAATCTCCACTCACTGCAACCTCTGCCTCCCAGGTTCAAGTGATTCTCCCATCTCAGCCTCCCAAGTAGTTGGGATTACAGGTGTGAGCCACCACGCCCGGGCAGAATCTGTATTTGGGAAGTGTTGAGACGATTCTCAAGAGCAGCCACTTTCTAGAGTGCCTTGCTGGGCTCTAACATTTTCTGACTCCAAAGCCTCTTTTAGCACATTCCACACAATTCAGTCCAAAGCCGACGTCAGCCTTCACAGTCAGCGCCTAGGAGCGAATCGGTGTGCGACCCCACATGTGCGGGGCTTTCCGTGTGCTCGCATCCCGGGTCCTGACTGTTTCTTGGCTAATTTCGCATTGAAGCCTGCATCTTGGGCTCACCTGGGGCCAGTGGCACCTGGACCCTGACTTGCTCCAGAGGGTCTAGGCCTTCTTGCCATTGTGCTGTGATCTAGAATGCCAGCTGCACTGGCCCTGAATCCAAGAGCAGATTAGGAATCCTGACCAGCCTCCCCCGCACCCTTGAGGCCAGCGTCCTTCACAGGAGTTTTGAATTCACAGTCATGTGTCTCCAGCTGTCTCAGAGTTACGAAAAGTCTCAGTGTTAATAAGGAGCTGTGGAACGCCAGAGCTAAAGCTGTCTTTAACTCTTCTTTCAAAACATTCAATCCTGACATTCTTTGGCTTACTAAATAGGGAGGAGGCTTTTGTGTTTGTGTGGGAGCAGAGGAAGGAATAAACTGTGGCTGACTTTTGTCCAGGGAACACATGCCTAGACATTCTCTGAGTGGCAGACAGGACACTGTGGCTCCTTGCCTGCAGGACACTCCAAGCAAGTGGGGCAGGGCTGCATGGGCGGGTGTTGGGGTGCAGTGAGCAGAGAAGGGGGTGCCGTGGGCTCACCCACCTCGTGCTTTTGCCCACTGCTCTTGTGTAGGAACACAATCCAGTGTTGCCAAAACTTGTGATTCTTGGAAGAAATCAGAAGTCTTAATTTTACCTGAATTCTCCCAATTTTAAAATGACACATTTAATTTTTACAATTCCTTAGGCTGGGTGTGGTAGCTCATGCCTGTAATCCCAACGCTGGGAGGCTGATATGAGAGGATCACTTGAGACTAGGAGTTCAAGACCAGCCTGCACAACATACCAAAACCCCCTCTATTAAAAAAACCAAAACAAAAACAGAAAATGTTTAAAAAAATTCCTGAGACCAAGCAAATTGCACCTTCAGGCTATAGTCTGGGTAGAGAGCCTGGCCACAGGACTAGTTTGGGTGTGCTTTAATATTCTGCCCCCATATACGCAGAACCCCAAAGGAGGTCCTTTGTCTTAAGAGCCTAAATCCACCTTTAACTTGCTGATGTCCTTTGTTGCAGGGAGAAGGGATGCTATGGCTCTCTAAAGCCTTCGGAGTCCAGTTTCTCTGCTGCTGTATCCATGGATAGGCAGTCCTCACCTTCCCTCTCCCTGTCTGTCCCTTGCTCCCAATAAGCCCTGATGAAAGAGAGCTTAGATGGAGCCAGTAGGGCCCTCTCCCTGGCTGTCCTCAGGTGTGTAGCCAGGCTACAAGCTCTCACACTGTTTCCTTTCCCATTCTAGAAACAAATTTAAACCCAAGTAACAGTGAGGTACCCTGTAGCATGAATGACTTTAAGCTATATTTTTTAAAGGTAAATAATTTTTTGAGACACGGTCTCACTCTGTTGTCCAGGCTGGAATGCAGCAGTGCGATCATGGCTCACCACAGCCTCTACCTCCTGGGCTCAAGGGATCCTCCCACCTCAGCATCCCGAGCAGGTGGGACTACTGGCATGCGCCACCAAATCCAGCTAATTTTTGTATTTTTGTGGAGATGGGGTTTTGCTATGTTGCCCAGGCTGCTCTTGAACCCCCGGGCTCAAATGATCCACCCTCCTCAGCCTCCCGAAGTGTTGGAATTACAGGCATGAGCCACTGTGCCTGCCAGGCCAAAGGTAAATAATAGATGTTCTTTGATACTGTATCAGAAACTATTTGTGACACATGTCACAGCAGATGAATGGTGACAATGGAATTTCTACATAGGAAACTCTTGGGAATGGCATTTTGTTTGGGAGCAAGGAATAGCTAAAGGACTTCGTGTAAAGCTACACTGTATATTTGTTGTGTATTAAACTCTTATTTAAATTGCACCTTTTATTTTTTTGAGACAGAGTCTCACTCTATCACCCAGGCTGAAGTGTAGTGGTGTGATCTTGGCTCATGGCAACCTCTGTCTCTTGGGTTCAAACAATTCTCCTGAGTAGCTAGGACTATAGTCCTGAACCACCACACCTGGCTAATGTTTGTATTTTTAGTAGAGGCAGGTTTTCACTGTGTTGGCCAGGCTGGTCTCGAACTCTTGAGCTCAGGTGATCCGCCCACCTCAGCCTCCCAAAGTGCTGGGATTATAGGTGTGAACACTGTACCTAGCCTAAATTGCACTTCTATTTTAAAAACAAAGTTGTGGTGGTTAATTTTATGTGACAACCTGACTGGCCACAGGGTGCCCAGGTGGCACCTTGTTTTGGGTATGTCTGGGAGGATGTTTCCAGAGGGAATCGGCGTTTATATAGGTGGACACAGTAAAGTCACTTGCCCTCCCCAGTGTGAGTGGGCATCACCCAATCCATTAAGGGCCTGAATAAAACAAAAGGGAGAGGAAAGAGGAATGTGGCCCTGTTTTCCAGCCTTACTGATTGACCTGGGACATCTTATGTGGTGAGCCATGGTGGCAGCACTGAACTCCAGCCCTCTGCTGAGATCTCATCCATCAGCTCCCCTGGTTTCCAGGCTCTCCAACATGCGTTGTGTTATATGACTAGCTTTCCTGGGTCTCCAGCTTGCAGATGGCAGATCATAGGACTTTCCAACCTCTATGACCCCATGAGCCAATTCCTCATAATAAATTTCCTTTTATTTACCTGCACACACACAATCTCCCACTAGTTCTGCTTGGCTGAAGAACCCTAATACACAAAGAAAACCTCCAGAAGCCAAGCCTTGACACTGCCCCCTGTGATTGATCAGGACATATGCAAAGCAAGATATGTAGAGACCTGGTTTGTTCCACATAGGGAGGAAAATGGTCAGAATGAAGTCCCAGAACAACCCAGGGAAAGTGTTGCCTCTACTGCTCAGGCAGATATTCAATTTTGAGGGTGAGAATTTTTAGCCTAGTTCCTGAAAGTGTCCTGGACCAGGAAGATGCATTCTCAGCACCACACTGGGCCATTCTGGATAAAATCAAACCCGCTTTTGGCAAAGGTCAGTGATAATGTCAGTAGCGTCTCAGACACCTGCCCATGGATGCCTTCTGCCAGGCAGCCAGATGGCTCATTATGATCCACATGTAGCCCCCTAGGCCCAGTGCCCTGGCTTGGTGGCCGCAGATGGCCTGGGGGACAGGGGCTTGGTCTCATTGCTCAGAGTGTTCCCAGAGACCATCTTAAGATTAGCAAACTCAGGGGACACCAAGGAAGATTTCCTTAGATCTGGGTGGACCTGACTTAGAGTTTACTTCTAAGTACCTTCTAAAATCTAGAAAAGTAGAATAAAATGAAACATACTTATTACTTGCCAGGAAGTGGTTGAATTCTTGCTGTTACCATAATGCTACTATTTAGTATTATTTCAAGTAAGTAATCAGTGTATACTCAGAAGGTTTCAATTTAAAATAAAATTTAAAAATAAATAATGGCCGGCCACAGTGCCTCATGCCTGTAATCCCAGCACTTTGGGAGGTTCAGGTGGGCAGATCACGAGATCAGGAGATTGAGACCATCCTGGATAACATGGTAAAACCCCGTCTCTACTAAAAATAAAAAAACTTAGCCGGGTGTGGAGGCACATACCTGTAATCCCAGCTACTAGAGAGGCTGAGGCAGGAGAATCGCTTGAACCCAGGAGGTGGAGGTTGCAGTGAGCTGAGATTGCACCACTGCACTCCAGCCTGGAGACTCTGTCTTAAAAAATAATAATAAAAATAAGGCCGGGTGCAGTGGCTCACACCTGTAATCCTAGCACTTTGGGAGGCCGAGGTGGGCGTATCACAAGGTCAAGAGATCAAGGCCATCCTGGCCAACATGGTGAAACCCCATCTCTACTAAAATACAAAAAATTAGCTGGGCATGGTGGTTCGTGCCTGTGGTCCCAGCTACTCCAGAGGCTGAGGCAGAATTGCTTGAACCCAGGAGGCAAAGGTTGCAGTGAGCCGAGATCGCGCCACTGCACTCCAGCCTGGTGCCTGATGACAGAGCAAGACTCCATCTTAAAAAAAATAAAAATAAAAAATAAATAAATATACCAGAAAACCACTGACCATTCACTAAATTGGTAGTTGTCATCACACTTAATCACTGCCTTGCCGGCATATCATTCCCTTCTGGAAAACCCATCATCAGCAGCTGGCAGGAACTTGTACTGTTCTTACTTAAATTTATCTGTTAATAGAGGATTTGAATGCAACTTTTTTTTTTTCTTAACTTTTATGCAGTCGCAACACTGAAAAGGAATGTGATGTTTATTGCTGCTTCCCTCCTCAGGAACAAGAAATCTGGAAGGACACACACAGGTACAGCATGGACCTGCTTTCCGAGTTATGCATAATGGTTTTTTAAGTTGGGGTGTGTTGGGTGAGGAGGGACAAGAAAGCTGCTTCTGCAGGGGAGGTAATCACCACTGCAGCTTCATCTGTCCCCAAGCCACCTCCCTGTAGCAACCCCAGGCGGGCGCGCTGGGCTCATGTCCTGGCTGCTTACCCCCGAGTCACAGAGCTCACCACAGCACTTCTTCCTCCACCTAGTTCGGGCCTGGCCAGCCAGGAAGTCACAACCACAGCTAAGAGGCTCCATGCTGAGCATCTTCATTGGCCCCCAAGTGAGGCCAGAGGCAGATGGTGATGGTCTGAGGCTTGGGGCCACTTCACGGAACGATCATCTTTCTACTTTTCATTTTGGTTTTAGAACTGTGTGCAAGTTCTTTATCTCCAATGCCCTTATCAGTCTGCAGATCTCCTGAAGGCTCATCTGCTTTGCTAGGCCTTAGTCTGCCCGATACAGACGATAAGATAGTGGGTGAAACAAGAGGTTTTGTAGCATAAGTTTCTGATGACATGAGATGTACACAGTATATGTGCAATTTCTCAACACATGTTTGGCCTAAACACTTGCAGATGCACCATCCTGAGCTGAGAGAGTGACTTCTTCAATTTTTTTTTTTAAGGAATGACATGAATCCAACAACAATCATTGGAGAATGCCCACTATTTTACAGGCATCCTCAATGTGAGAGATCCCCTACTGTCTAGAGTTTTACAGGTTAATGGAAACGGGTTTTTACTAAGAAGCACAAATCCAGATCACTCTTGCTTCTTACGTTAGCAACCTTACACTCAGGAGTAGGCAGCAGCAGCCAGGGGGTACACAGAGCCACAGGCTAAACACAGCCCACGACTTCCTGAAATCAAAGGGCTTCAAAAATTTGAAAAACACATTTTTTTTCCCTTTATTTTTGAGACAGAGTCTCGCTCTGTCGCCCAGGCTGGAGTGCAGTGGAGTGATCTCGGCTCACTGCAAACTCTGCCTCCCAGGTTCAAATGATTCTCCTGCCTCAGCCTCCCGAATAGCTGGGATTACATACATACATGCATAGCCACACCTGGCTACTTTTTATATTTTTAGTAGAGCCAGGGTTTCACCATGTTGGTCAGGCTGGTCTCGAACTCCTGACCGCTTGATCCTCCCGCCTCGGCCTCCCAAAGTGCTGGGATTACAGGTGTGAGCCACTGTGCCCAGTCTTTATTTTTAAAGCAACCACATACTATTCTGGAATAGTGTACAAAAATCAGGTAGACCATCCTGACCCCTAATTGCATCCCATCTTCCACCATCAGAGGACAAGGGCACTTTTTGGCATGATGGAAAGAAGGGAGGAGGCAGGGGTGGGCCAGGAGGCGGCTGCAGTGGAGGCAGAGGCACCTCCGGGATGTAAATTGCAGGACACATCCTGAGGCAGTCAGGGTCCAGGGTTTTCTTGTGGGTGCTCACTTGGGCCCTAGATTAAAGGCAGAAACACCGAAATGCCTTGAGGGACGTTGTAAACTTCAGCAGCTCTATCTGTTGTTTCAGAAATGAGGGAGAAACATTCACCAGAAGCTTCAGACTAGGAGGAGACCGAGTCTTTGAAGCAACCCAGGGGCTTCGAAGCTGTAGCTGTGCCTGCTTTGAAGTTCCGTCCACTCTCCCCAGGAAGTGGGGAGGCTCTCAAGTGCTTACAGCAGAGAAGTTTCATAGAACAGAAAAAGCCGAGGGAGGCACGCTGCGCCCTCCAGCACGACTGCCTGGCAGGAAGCTTTGATGAGTAACTTTGGTTTTAAGTTGGAAACCTTCTGTCATGTTCCTGTCGGGCAGGGTGGTGAGTGTGGGCTCCGCTGTGGTGGGTGGGTTAGATTTCCTCCTTCCTTGCAGTGGACAGGGATGCAGGGTGGGGGCATGAAGCCATCAACAAGTGGAGAACTGACCTTGAGAAGATGTAGAGGTCACCACAGAGGGTTTCAGAATCACGAAAGCATTTCTGCTATGGGGAGGACAAGGGACGCTGGCCTACGAGACAGGCCACCGGAGATTCCACAGCAGAGCCCTGCCCGGGCCTCCAGACTTGTGGCTTTCATTATCCAGTTAGTCATAGGTTTACCGTCATCCAAGTTGAAGAAGCTTGACTGTGACCCATGTGCAAAAAAAGGTTGTTCAGCCTTTTTTTTTTTTTAAAGCTACTCTGGGCTGTTCAACAGGCTGAGGCAGGATCCTCAGAGCCTACCAGCTCTGGAGAAGTGGGGACTGCCTACTTGCACTTTTCTTTTCTTTCTTAGGCACTTTTATTTTGAACACAGAGCCGCATGCATTGGCTAGTCTGGTTAGTCTGGAAAAACTTAGGAGCCAACAGTGTATTTCTGCTTTGAGGGCAGTTTCACTAGCACAGAGCACATGGCGAGCAGAATCCAGATTACAAGGCTGGGAGGGTGCAGGTGAGGTGCTGTGGCCCGACAGGTGCTGGGCTGCTCACCCAGTTTTACACAGAAAGTGGTAGGGCCCCGTCTCCCCTGACCCTGCCCATGCCCATGCCCTGGGAGAAATGGGTGTTTGGGTGGCACCCTCCTTCATGGGAAGAGGCAGGTGATTGTATCCCCAGCCCTGGAGCTCAGTGTGCACAGCTTGGGCTTCCATTTAGAGGAACCTGATCCTTGGGCTTGAACACTCTGCTCTTTGTGTTTTGCAGAACAGGAGAGTCCTACTCCTCGCTTAGCTCCGCACAGTGAGTCCCCTGGCTTCGGCTTCCCTTCTGAGCACCTGATGGCTGTTGGTTTACTGTGACTCATTGCCATTATATCTGCCTGGGCTTATGTTTCCAGCATCTCAACCAGAGCTGCTGTGACCCATCTCCTGGGCAAAGCCTTCCACGCAGAGGCTGCCAGTCCAGCGGGAGAGGAGACCCAATCCATCCATCAGCATTTGAATAATTCCATCCACACAAACTTCTCTTCCTAACACCCAGGCTATTTTCCTTTCCCCAAGCCATGCAAGCTCAAGGCGCCAGCCGGACGGCCCGCTCTCAGCAACAGGACACGTCACATCACCTCGAGTGCTCCAGAAGCCCCGCCACAATGGTTTCTTTGTGAGGTCATCTTTGCAGCGGTTTCCTGAAGCTCTGGCCTCCTTCCTGGTATCTTCACACATTCTAGGTGTTTCAATTCAGTAAGAACATAAGGGCCTTTTGACTGCTCACTCCTGCACTTCACACTGGGAGGATACACAAGTCCCCAGAGAGTGCTCTGGACGACAAAATGTAGTTCACGGGTATCTAAGGTGGGTTCTACCCAAAAGGGTCCCACAAAGAAAGAATTCTAGAGCCAATTAAATTTGGGGATCTGCATACTCCATCTCCCTCTTGGTGATTCAAAACATATATTTATGACTGGGGGGCAGTGGCTCACACCTGTAATCCTGGCACTTTGGGAGGCCGAGGCGGGTGGATCACCTGAGTTTGGGAGTTCAAGACCAGCCTGACCAACATGGAGAAACCCCATCTCTATTAAAAAATACAAAATTAGCCGGGCATGGTGGTGCATGCCTGTAATCCCAGCTACTCAGGAGGCTGAGGCAGGAGAACAACTTGAACCCAGGAGGTGGAGGTTGCAGTGAGCCGAGATTGCGCCATTGCACTCCAGTCTGGGCAATACAAGCAAAACTCCGTCTCAAAAAAAAAAAAAAAAACACACACACACACACTAAACATATATTTTTATATATTAAAGGTTCTGAGAGGTCTTGTAAATAAATCCTGTTCTACTTTTTAACCCACCATTTCCCAAACCCAGCATGATACTGATATCAGCATGCTACTCTTTTCATATAACACTTACTTATATCTTAAGGAACTGATGTCTTTTGAGATATATTTTAAGAAATGATCTAACAGTGGTTTTCAACCTAAGGAAACACCTCACTCTCTAGAGGGTGCTTGGACATAAGAGGTGGCATTTTGGGTTATCGCAAAGATGGGGAGGTGCTACTTGCATTTCATACGTAGGGGTTGCGGGGGCGGGGGCAGCTAGTTATGATGATGCAATGCAGCCCTTTCCTAAGCTAGAGGACACTGTCCTACCCTAAAAGCCCACGGCTCTCCCCACACCACTCTCCCACCCCACTGAGCAGCAGTGGTCGGACTCATGTTCAGCATTGTGTTCCCAGGCCCTCTCTGGGGGTTCAAGCCTCTAGCTGTCCTCCTGGTCTCTGCCTCCTCGCTTACTCTTATTGGGATGCCTGCAGGGTGGAGAGAGTTAGGGCTTTTGTGGCTCTGGTCCCAGTAGGGGATGACAGAAGCAACAGAGGGAAGGGTTCCATGGTTCCACAGTTCTGTCTACCCTGGAGGTGAAAAAGGGGTGTGTGAAGTGGTCCCTTGAGAACAGAGAGAACGCTGCCCACCTCTCTGAAAATTTTTCACCTGTTATGGAAAGGGGACCTGAGAGAAGCCTAAGAGAAAACTCCTGTTGTTTAGCCAACTCCTTGACAAGGAAAGTGAGAATGGAGGCTGAAGCCCCTTCCACCCTTCCTGGTAACACAGGGGAGACGCCAACGCCCACGATCTGCAACTCAAAGTCAAGGGATTCCGTGTCCCTCCTTAACAACACAGAAAACGCCCATGGCAACGGGCAAGTGCGGCCTGAACGGCAGAGTGTGGGTTTAACAAAACAGGGGTGGCTCACGGCTGCAGCCGCCCAGGGAAGTCCTGGCCGTGTCCGCGAGGGGCCGGTCCTGGGGGCGGGTGCAGCTCCGCGGGGCTGGCTGCGGGCGGTTTTTGGGGGGAGCCGCCCTGCAGGGAGGCGCCAGCAGTGGGCTTCGGAGATAGTGGCAGGGCGGGGCCCCCAGCCGGGGCGTGCACTAGGACGCCCAGCGGCCATATCAGCCGCCACTCCCCGTCCTGCACACAGCGGGGGCCGCGCAGCCCTTGAGCACCCCCGGGCCCGTGCGCGCCTAGCCGCGCTGCCGTTCTCCGCACCGCCGGTAAAGGTGCAGCAGGCTCGGGTGACCGTCTCTGCAGCAATCAGAAGGCTCCTCTCCTAGCCCAGGAATGTCTGCGCACACATTGCTTCCGTGTGCGGGCTTCCCGCTTCCTCTTTCTCTCTTAGGGTTAATATGGGAAAAGAGAAGTGGCATAATTTTTTATTTTGAAATGACCTTCAGGGCAAAGACCTGCCAAGTGTGTAGTTCAATAGCCCATTTTATAGACGAGGACACTGAGCTCCAGTGAGATCGGATTCCAGGTTACACTGCTGGTGCACAGCCAGACCAGGGAGAGAACTCTGGTGCCTCTGCCCTTGGGCATTTTTGACTCCAGCATTCATGATTGTTTTCCCTTCTTTAATACCCACTGCAGCAAAATTTTGCTGCTGTTTCCCTCTGTTGAGAATTATTGAAACTTGGAGAAGGGGAAGCGAAAAGTCCTTTCCATATTAAATTAAAGCAATGTCTAACAAGCCCATCTGAGAGGCATTTGGCTGTCTAGGGTAAGGTAACTCTGACTTACTTTTTACCATAAAATAGAGTCCAAACATTCTTAACTCTGAAATTAGGCCAGGAACCCTGGCTCATGCCTGTAATCCTAGCACTTTGGGAGGCCAAGCTGGGAGGATTGCTTGAGGCCATGAGTTTATAAGACCAGTGTGTGCAACATAGCAAGATTCCCGTATCGATTTTAAAAAATAAACAAAACAAAATCACATTAGATGGTACTGTGTAGAAACTTTAAAAATGTAAGTGCTGTCTGGGTATGGTAACTCACGCCTGTAGTCCCAGCACTTTGGGCGGCTGAGGTGGGCTTGAGCTCCAGTTTCAGACTAGCCTGGGCAACATGGCAGCAAAACCCCTTCTCTACGAAATATACAAAAATTAGCTGGGCATGGCGGTGTGCACCTGTAGTCCCAGCTACTCTGCAGGCTGAGGTGGGAGGATGGCTTGAGCCTAGGAGGTGGAGGTTGCAGTAAACCAAGATTATGCTACTGCACTCCAGCCTGGGGAACAGAGCCAGATACTGTCTCAAAAAAAAAAAAAAAAAAAAAAAAGTAAATGTTTTTCTGTTCTGCAGAGATACAAATGATTCCTATCTGGTCAGAAAATTTACCCCAAAGGTAATAGTTTTGTTGCCCTGTAGCACATTAACCAGTTTTGTATCTAACTTTGTGATAGTACGTCAGTATTCCTTTTTGTTCTGAGTACACAAACTCTGTTCTCATAACCTCTCTGAACCAGAGCTACCATCTTGCAAAGTCCCTTATTAATGAGTTACCTACCTCACTGATACACATTCACCATCTCTTCCTATTCCTCTCCCTGTAGAGTCCCACAAATACACTACCAGCTTGCAATGCACACAAAACGTCCCTTGTTGATTCTCTATCCCAAGTGGCTCCTCTGGAGTATATGCATGGCATCAGGGGGACATAGGGCTTTTAATTGTCAAAAGTGTATAAACTCAACACGTTACTCCAAATAATCTCTGCCCTGCCCCCTCACATTTTGATCACGCTGTATCTGTGACCTAGGGCTGGGGACTGGCCCTCAAGATGCCCACATTGTTCTTGGCCCCTGCTAAGAGCCTCTGCCCACACACAGGGTCTTGCGCCTAACTCTAGAGCTCTGGGCATGGGGCTGGACGAACTGTGGCACGCACCTGATCCAGGCAGCAGCCCACTTCTTGGTCAGCCAGTGAAGGAAGGCTCAGCCCAACCAGGCCAGTGAGATTATCTGTCTTGGCAAAATTGCTCAGAGTGAAGACTTGGTAGTAAAGGAGAAGGAGATAAAGCGGCACTTGAGACCCCGAAGCAACAGATCCTTAAATAAGCAGCAGGAAGAAGATCCCGGCAGAGGCAGAACACCTGAGTTTTACACGTGGCGCATAAAGCTTGGAGGCACAGAACACCTGAGTTTTCCACGCGGTGCACGGAGCTTGGAGGCCCCCCTGCTGAGGGGGAAGAAGACAGAGTGTCTGTTGTAGAACTGTGTTTGATCTCGAAAGATCTCTCAGTTTCTGAGTGGTGTCTTGGGTTCTGCCAGGCTCCACACAGGTTCTGCTGCTCCTCTTCCTCCAACAGGCTGAACTGTGTTGCTTTTCCAGCGTTGCCATCACACCTGTCCTTTGGTCTGTGGCCCTTAGTTTTTTATCCACATGTGGCTGTAAAACAAACTCCACAATCCTAGAGGAAACTCAGTGGGTCCCTTCTTCTTCCAATCCAAAGACCTCGACTCACTCTCTCACTTCTTCTAATAACTTAATAAGTTAAATAATAATAAAAGAACCATTACCTTTGTTCAGCCAGCTCTCTCCAGGCTCATCAATGATTTTCTAGGAAAAAATAAGTTTCCTTACATAGATCTGCCCTTCCTTTGTCTCTCTGCATTCATGTTTGAGCATTCATTCGTTCTCTCCACAAGCACATCATGGATTCTAAAATGAAGAAGGCAATATTCCTGCTTTGAAGAAGCTCACAGTTTTGCACGTGCCGTGTTATAAGAGTGGGGTTGGTGCAGGAGTGAAATGGGAGGCTGTGTCCCGAGATGGGGGCACCAGAACCTGGAGTGACAAGGTGGGGGCGGGGGGAGGAGCTTTTCCTCCTGACTTTCCCACAAACATTGACTTTGATGCCTCTGGCCTGGAACCACATGTAACCAAAGCCATATGTTCAACTTGCATTAATTAAATGGTGGCCTCAGAAGCATTTCTGGTGCTTTTTCTGTTGCTTTTGCATTATGGTGTCTTCAATATTGTGATGTTTGTGATATACGTCGTTTGTGATGTTTAACGCTGTGGCTCAGACTCTGTCTGTCTGTAAAGCTTAACTGTTGAGAGACTTCTGGTCTTGATTTAAAAAAAATAAGAATTATTTTTGGTTTATTCCATGAGAATATTTCTTCTCTAGGTTGAACTTCCAAGGGTCTTCCTTCTTGATTTTTCTGGGAGATGACTGTAATCCTAACTGATTTTAGTAAATAGTATAAGAAAAGGCTATGCTATAAACTCAGAGACCCAATCCCCAGTTCTCAGCCCCAAACTGAAGAAAGATTACATTTCCAATCTAGTTTCTAATCCCAAATATCCAGGCACCCAAAATGGCAGAAGGGACAAGGCGGTGCCTTAAACTAGGGAGGGACATCTCTGGCTAGGCCCAGTTCTTCCTCTTCCCAGGGGCCGCCCTTAAGCCCCACCCTGAGCAGGTAGGTGAGGCAGGCAGGCAGCCTGCGAGCATGCGTGGGAGGGAACCCAGTGGTGTTCTCCAGGCTGCAAGAGCTGGGCAGACACAATGGTGCTGCAGCCCTGGCCCTATTTTTCTTTCCCACAAAGACCAATACTGGTGCTGGTGACATCAGGACAGGTTCGATCATTTTTACTTTAGCGTGAGGGCGGTGTCATGGTGATGAAGAGCCCTGTGAGCTTGTACAGGTCCCCAGAACTGCAGGCCATCAGGCTTCCTCCTCTACAGTAAGGACAAGGAGAACAGCTGCTTCCTAAGGTGATGGTGAGTTAGGACGAGGAGTGCAAACGGCCCACCCTGCTCTCAGTGGTAACTATGGGTATGATTTCCTTCAGGGAGAAGACAGATTGACCTTCTGATCCTCCCAGCTGTAAATTTGGGCTGGGGCAACTTTTAGACAGAAACAGGGCACTCCTGGCTGTGGGGCCTCAACGTTTTCCTTCGGGTGGAGCATCTAGGCATTTCCCTAAGGTTTCTGATGCCTGGGCAGGGTGGGGTGGGGTGTGGCTGGTGCTGACAGCTGTTCCCCACCCAGCTTTGTACCCTGGGGAGGGAGGTCTACCCGCACATCCCGCTGCACTGGATCTGCAGGGACACTTCAGGCACCGGCCCTCGTCCCCTGCCTAACTGCTCTTTCCCCCAGCCCTTGTGTCCAGGGAGATTTTGCCATGATTTCAAAGAAGAAATGATTATTCAGAAGGCATTCTTCTATATATTTGTAAGGCCCCCACTAAAACGTACAGCAAGTGGCCACACCTTTAGCATCTTCCTTGCCTAACCCAGACCCTAACAGCACTCAGCTTGGAAACGACCCTTACAGCCCTCAGCTGGGTGCCGTGATTATGCCTGTAATCCCAGCACTCACCGAGGCCAACGCCAGCGGATCTCTTGAGCCCAGGAGTTTGAGACCAGCCTGGGCAACATGGAAAAACGCCACCTCTAAAAAAAAGTACAAAACTTAGCCAGGCATGGGGATGCACTTGTAGTCCCAGCTACGGGGGAGTCTGCTGCGGCAGGAGGATTGCCTGAACCCAGGGAGGTTGAGGCTGCAGTGGGCTATGATTGTGCCACTGCACTGTACCTTGGGCGACAGAATGAGACCCTGTCTCAAATGAAAACAAAATTTCAAAAAAAAAAAAGAATTCCTACTCTTAGAGGCTTCATCCTCCTCTCCCTCTTCTGGTTTCTCTTCCTGTGTCTCTCTCGTGTGTGTCTCTCTAATAAAGAACACTGAAATTAGTAAGCCAGGTTTGCCTCCTGGGCAGGATTTATGAAATCCAGGTGACCCTGGTTGTAATAGGGGGAAAAACCTTTATTTTGTCTGCTTAGCATTGTCCTGGTTTTTCTTTGCATATTCTGCCACCCCCAACCCAAAACTCACTGTGCTGTTCTGGTGAGGCTGACCCCACCTAGATTCAGGAAATCAACAAGGCCTTCAGGAAATGGTATGTGGCCCAAGTCAGTCAAATAAGCCAGTCCCAGGACGCTTTGTTTATATATGTATGTAATATTTGTAACTATTGGGAAAGTGTCTAGCTTTCCACAGGGACTGCTAACCTGTTCCAATGTGACCCTAAGGATGCCGGTAGCCATCCTGCCACTCTCGGGGGAAGAGAGAGCCACAGAGGCAAAGCAACTCTGAGAGCTGAGTCCTGATGATGGGTCGAAGCACCTGAATCCAGCAGTGTGTGAAGCCCCTGAACTTCCAGTTATAAGTGCTGATGAATTATCCTTTTTGCTGAAGTCCATTTGAATTGGAGTTTATATTACTTGCAATTTAAAGAGAACTGACCACCAGCTGGCTCAAGTCTGAAGTATAAACTGGTTTCTAGCAATCAAAAGCAATGTGTGGTCAGTGTAGTGGCTCCAGCCTGTAATCCCAGCACTTTAAGAGGCTGAGGTGGGAGGATCGCTTGAGGCCAGGAGTTTGAGACCAGCCTGGGCAACACAGCTGGACCCCCATCTCTAAAAATACGTAAATTAAAAATAATTTTTCTCTTTTTTGAGATTGAGTTTCACTCTTGTTGCCCAGGCTGGAGTGCAATGGCACGTTCTCGGCTCACTGCAACCTCCACCTCTTGGGTTCAAGTGATTCTCCTGTCTCAGCCTCCTGAGTAGCTGAGATTACAGGCACTCGCCACCACCCCGGGCTAATTTTTTTTTTTTTGTATTTTTAGAGAGACAGGGTTTTACTGTATTGCCAGGCTGGTCTCGAACTCCTGACCTCAGGAGTTCGATCCGCCCTCTCCAGCCTCCCAAAGTGCTGGGATTATAGGCATGAGCCACCGCACCCGGCCTAAAAATAGAATTTTTAAAAAGCAAGGTATTTCTTCAGGTAAAAGAAAAAAAGAGGCAGGAGGAGAGAACAGAAAAACCTAGGAGGGGAGGCCTAGTCTATAAAACACTGTCTTCTGTTTCTTCGTCTTCTTTGCAACCATTCCCCTCCCTTCAGCATAGCCAGGTGATCTTGTCTCCACTGTGCTTTTAGCAACGCAGCCTTGAAAGAGAGACTGAGAGACTCGCTCCAGTCACACAGAATTTT
The DNA here is from genome assembly GCA_963573385.1 of Cacajao melanocephalus. Taxonomy (NCBI): domain Eukaryota; kingdom Metazoa; phylum Chordata; class Mammalia; order Primates; family Pitheciidae; genus Cacajao; species Cacajao melanocephalus. The sequence continues at coordinate 32,432 of CAUYLG010001102.1, read as the reverse complement.
GGGATAATGGCGAGGTTTTCTCCCCAGGGATCCCTTCTGTGTTTGAATCCCCGACTCTAAGAGTCGTTCTGCAGCAGCCATGGAGACTGGCATCTGGATCCCGGCCCTCACTTGGAGCAAGTTTGTCACTTCCAGAAGCCTCCCAGTCTTCAGGCTAAAGTTGACTTCAGTGGGGCAGGCAACCTCACGCCCTACCTGGGTGCCAGTGAGAACTGGATTCAGCTTTTCCTTTTTTTTTTTTTTTTAAACTCTGCTTTATCCTCAATGGATTCAGCTTTTAAAGACCCCACTCTCTACCCACAAGTGGTTTAAACAAAGAGAGAAGTCTATTTCCTTCTCAGGTGAATGAAGTCTGGACTTACTCTTTCTGAGGTGGTCATGAACCAGGATCTCTTGATTCTGCTTCCTCCCCATCCTCAGCGTTCAGCATGTACTTTCCAGGACTCCCTTCCCTCCCCTCCCCCTCTCCACGCTGCGCTTACCGTTCTCACTTACTTCCCTGGCTGGAACACGGAGACTCCACCAGCGAGGGAGGCTGGAAAAGGCATGCTTCATTCTGAGCGCCAGTTTGATGTTGGGGGCCCATCACTAAGGAAGAAGAGCGAAAGGGATATTTGGGGGATACTAGGAGTCTCTGACCTCTCAGGTCACCCCGTGATGTGCCACAGCAAACATCCTCACTGGAATAGCTCCACTGCTGGTGATGCCAATGAAGGCCACTGCAGAAAAGAATAATTAATTCCAGACACACCAGGAAAGACACCCTCCTGTTATAAATGCTGAGAGAATAGCTTGGGACCACCTGGGAAAAGCTTCCCTATCTTTCTCCATCCAGACCATTTAGAGATCACTACCCTCAGGGAATAAGGTCTCAAATCCCATTTCAATGCCTCATGGACAGCTGGACTTACAATGATTTAGGCAGAAACGTTTTAGGAAACTTCCAGGGAGCCAGACATTAGGCAAGGGAGCTGCGTCCCTACGTGACCCTGTCTCAGCTGAGATTAAACAATAGTAGCTTTCTTCGTGAAAAACTACAGTGGGAAATGTTTCTTGATATATTTCACTACCAGTCGATATAGAGGGTTCGTTTATGAATAAGAGAACTGTGGAATTCCACACAAGGTTGTTGGGTCCCAGAGCTCCTTCTGCAGCTCAGGAGCACTGTAACTGGATTCTCCAAACACGCTTTGGCAAGTCGTTAACAACCATGTGACAAACTATCTTTAAGGAAGGAACTCAACCTCAACATTCACTAGTTAACAGTTGCAGAGTGCTTAAAATGCTGGTTGGAGCATGGTGGGGGCTCAGCAAATATTAGTGAAACATGGGCCTGAACATTCTGGGCAAGAAAAGCCGTTATTATTATTAAATACTTACGACGCATTTACCACGTATAAGGGATATAAGCATGCTGGAGGATCACAGAGGTGAAAAAGACATTGTCCCTGCCCTCAAGGAGTTTACACTCAAAGAAAATAAGAATTATTTCAAAGGTTGTTTATTTCATGTCAGTTTCTAAAACCAAAGCAAAAAATAATCAAGGTAAGAATCTGAGTTCCTGACTCTCACATTTATAATTCTAAATGTCTTTTTTTTTTTTTAAGTAAATTTATTCAGAAAGTAAAGGCATAAAGAATGGCTACTCCATAGGCAGAGTGCCTGTAACTGTAAATGTCTTTGAAGAGGCTGGTTTTTATTTTTATCTTCTTTTATTTATTTTCAGAGATGGGGGTCTTGCTATGTTGCCCAGGCTGGTCTTAAACTCGTAGCCTCAACCAATCCTCCTACCCTGGCCTTCTAAAGTGCTGGGATTACAAGAATGAGCCACTGTGCTCACCTGAGGCTGGTTTTTAAATCTTCTCATTTCTCCTAAAGGATGGTGAGGATGTGATGTGGGTCACTTGGACCAGGCTGGGGGAGTCACAGGCAGCACAGTGTCCTTGGAAACAGCAGCAGTGGTGCCTCCTGTTTGTTCCTGTCACCTCCTGCTTCCTCGCCGAGGCTCTGCCTCAGTGTGCCCCTCTCCAAGACAAGACAACGGCATGTGTGTCCTCCAGCTCCCTCCCTCTGTGGTACTCATAGCTGCTGGAAGCAGTCATAGCTGTGAATCACATAGAGCTTCCTGGCAACTGGTCTTACCTCAAATCTTTCTTGGCAATATAAGAGTGAAGCAACTGGTTTTTCAAACCGACTGTTTTGTTTTGAATTCATCTTCGGATGAGCTTTTCTCAGGAGAAATGAAGAGTGAGGGACAGAGAGCAGAATAAAATGCCCACAGGAGAGTAAAACAAGATGCCAGAAGACCGGGAGGAAGACCACAGATTTCCAAAGCTTGATCCTCTGCTACCTGACCCTGAAGGCAGCTCTTTGATTTCTGGGCACCCGTGTCCTCCATTTTGTGCCTTTGGCAGCCACCACCCCTACCCCAGGGTCGTGCTTCTCCACATTGTACAGCAAGTTTACTGCCCAGCAAAGTATGGCCCAGATCAACGGGGGCTTCAAAACCATCTACACTTACATTTCATTCATTCATTTGCTCATTTATTCATTCTATATTCATTCAACACTCATTGGGCACCAGCAGTTGTTATCTAGAAGTTTTGTCTCCATTTGCTGTCAGCAAGGGTATCTCCTTTTCTACACAATGAGTCTCATTTCCCAAGAGTGGTTTTGGATTTGAAAGCAGGTATTACTCAGAGCCTTCTCTGAGAGCCGTGTCTCTCAGCTCCTCAGGAGGCCCCAGTTCTCCAAAGGAGATATGCATCCTTGGGCCAGGTTAGCATCCATCTCCCTGTGCATCCTGACAGATATTAAAAAGGATCAAAGCATCTTTGCACAGTGTTGGTTGTCCCCAAGGAAATCAGAGGCACCTGGATGTAACTGACAAAGACACTTTGTATCAGTGGGGCTGAGTCACCTGACAGGTCTGAAATGTAACTTCCTTCTCTGGGGCCAGGAGAATGGAATCCAAAAGGCCAGAAGGATAGGTCAAAATGAAGATAAAATTTTAAAGGAATGAAAGTAGAGTTTTGTACTTAGCGATTAAAGGAAGAAAAGAAATGATGAAGGAGAAAGGAATCTCATTTGATGATGTTGTATGTGAAACTGACTTAGAGATTTTGGTTGACTACAAGCTCAGGGTGGACTAAGGCCTGATGTGGCAGCTGGAAACCTGAATGACCTTTGATTGTGTTGACAGTCAGGAGTGTCTAGTAGTCCCTGGGTTTGTCACAGGTCAGGCCATTTGTAAAATATTAGGCTTAGTTCTGGGTCCATGTTTTAAGATACATTTTAACATACTGGAAGGACTCCCAGAGAAGGGTGGTCTAAGTGTGGGAACCACACGGCACAAGAAACCACTGATGTTCATCTATAAAAGCGATTTATGGACATGACAACCTTCTTCAAATATCTGATTGTCGTGTTGTAAAAGGGAGCCTGGAGAGCTGATGGCTGAGAAGGGCTTCATTGGTGGGAGAGACCTTCTGACGTGGACTTCCACAACCTCTGGCCACTTCACCTCACAGCTTGATCTGCATCTTCCTCTCTCCCTTCATGTCCTCCTGTCTTAGAGGAAGAATCATTCCTCCTCCTTCCAGAGGCTGACCTCATCCTCTCCCGTCTCCTGCAGAACATGCCCTGCCGATTACCATCCCCTCCAGAATCCTTTATTTTTCTTTCTTCCCATAAGCCCACAAATAGGAGGAGATGATGAGTTGGGTACTTATTACATGCCAGGTGCATAGTAATTAATCTGCCTTATCTTGATTAATCCTCAAACCAACCCAGTGAAGCAGATGATATCCTCTCCATTTATAGATGAAGAAACAGAAGTTGGCTGGGTGTGGTGGCTTATGCCTGTAATTACAGCACTTTGGGAGGCCGAGGTGGGCAGATCTCTTGAGGCCAGGAGTTTAAGACTAGCCTGGCCAACATGGTGAAACCTGGTCTCTACTAAAAATACAAAAATTAGCCGGGCGTGGTGGTGCACACCTGTAATGCCAGCTACTCAGTAGGCTGAGGCACGAGAATTGCTTGAACCCGGGAGGTGGAGGCTGCAGTGAACTGAGATCACACCGCTGTACTCTAGCCTGGGTGACACAGCGAGATTCTGTCTATAGAAAAAAAAAAGAAAGAAACAGAGGCTTCAAGGCCTTCAGTGACATTCCCAAGCTCACACATTAAGTATGGAACTTGCAAAGAGGAAAGGAAAGGAAGGAAAGGGAAGGAGAAGGAAAGGAAGGGGAGGGGAGGGGAGGGAGAGGAGAAAGAAAGAGAAAGAGAGAAAGAAAAAGAGAGAGAGAAAGAAACAAAGATTGGAAGGAAGGAAGGAAGGAGCTGAAAGGAGTTCAGTGACATTCCCAAGCTCACACAAGTGAACTTGGCCAAGTATGGAATTTGCAGAGTGCTTAAAGGGCTGGATGGACTCAGTTTCAGGTCCATCTGCCATTAAAACCTCCATGCTCACTTGCTTCCCGGCTTTAAACATGCTCCTTCATTCCCAGCCAAGTGAGTTTAAAAGAAGCCTCTCTCCAGGTATCTACTTCCTCACCTCTCATCCAGTCGGCCTGCTGCAGCCTGCCTTCTGCCCTCACCCTCTGCAGAAACAGCCTGTAGAAGGTCATCTGTGACTTAGGTTAACCCCAACAGCCTCTCCTTAGTTCTCGCCCCACGTGGCCCTCTGTGGCATTGACATTGCTGGCCATATTCACCTTCCCCTACCCTCCACTCCCTGCTGCATCTGGCTGAGCCCCTTTCTCTCACCACATCACCTCTCATCCTGTAATCCCCACCTCAGGTCCCTCCTTCCAGGTGTCAATTACCCTTTTAAAGGACCTGAGGACTCAGCTAAAGTTGGAAACTGGGAATCTGTGTGTGGGACTTCCCTGGTAGGTGCAGGCGTGCTATGGGTCTAAATGTGTCCCCCTCAAATTCACATGTTGGAGCTTAAATGGCAGTCAAATAGTATTGGCCAGGTGCAGTGGCTCACACCTGTAATCCCCTTGGGAGGCCGAGGTGGATGGATCACGAGGTCAGGAGTTCGAGACCAGCCTTGCCAACATGGTGAAACCCTGTCTCTACTAAAAATATAAAAATTAGCACGGTGTGGTGGTGCGCGGCTGCTTGGAGGCTACTTAGGAGGCTGAGGCAGAAGAATCGCTTGAACCCAAGAGACAGAGGTTGCAGTGAGCCAAGATTGCAGCATTGCACTCTAGCCTGTGCGACAGAGCAAGACTCTGTCCCATGAAACAAAAAAAAAAAAAAAAAAAAGAAAAGAAAAAGAAAAAAATGGCAATGGAATAGTATTAAGAGGGGGCCTTTAGAAGGTGATTAAGTCATGAGTCCTCATGAATGGGACTAGTGACCTCATAAAAGAGGTCAGATGGAGCCTCTTTTGCCCTTCCCTCTCTTCTGCCATGTGAAGACACAGCAATCGTCTCTGTCTTCCTCCTCTGCCATGTGATAACACAGCAAGAAGGTGCCATATGAGGGACAGGCCCTCACAGACACTGAATCTGCTAGTGTCTTGATCTTGGACTTCCCAGGTTCTAGAGCTATGGAAAAATAAATCTCTGTTCTGTATAAATTATCTAGTCTGTGGTATTTTGTTGTAACAGCCCAATAGACTAAGACACAGGATAAAATATGGGGTGCAGTTCCAATGACCCAGCTGTCCTCACACCTATATTGGGTGGAGTTATAAAGGGTGGAGAAGAGTTATAGGTCAGAAACAAAGGGGCCAGATATGGGGATTGGTATTGTCTCAAAAAGCAGAGACAGCTAACTGGGCAGAAGGCAGTGGATAGAGAGTGAGATGGTGAAGTTCAAGGAGAAAGCAGCCTGAGGCCCTGGGAGAGGGTGATCATGATACAGAATAGGCAGATATCACTGGAATTACAGATGTCGAGGAATTAAGACTCTAGATTGTTGGCCGGCTCATCGACCAAGGCCCTGAACTCCCCTGAAATCCTGTCAGGAGGTGGATTTCACTTCCCTGACCTGTGTCCGCATCTCATCTGAAGCTCTGTCCTCAGCAGCAACAAGATTTTGCATCTCCGAGGGCTTACCTTCCATTTTCCAGTTTGCCCAGAGCTCAGCATCCCTACTCTGGTTAAGCAGGACCACAGATGCAGTGGTGTACTGAATAGGTTAACTGCAGGGGTGCCCTTCCCGCGGAATACCCATTGGGGGTCCTGAGGCCACTCCGATAAGCACTTATTGAAAGAAGAGATGAATTCATTTCCTGTGTGTCTTACTCCAGTTTAGTTCAGCAGCATTCTTTGAGTTCCTACTGATACCAGGCTCTGTGTGATGGATTAAGATACTCACAATGAGAAAAGGGGCAGAGGGACAGCCTGCTGCCCGCATGCTGACATCCTCGCTGATTCTCAGGGCAAAACCTCAGAGAGTTCCAGATGTAGCCTTGGGCTCTCTCTTCTGGTCTCAGCATTTGCAAACCTCCTTGGGAACCCTACAATTCTTTAGCTTAATAAATGAGAGGAGGATGGTCTTGGTGAGACCACTCAGGAATATCTGGCATCTCTCAGGTCCTGGCCCACACCCCCCAGAGTCACCAGGTGAACGAAGCAGAAACGTGTCTGCCTTGGGCAGAGCTGCGGCTGCATTCCCTCTTCATGCTCTACCATTGAGGGGGAGGGGGATTTACTGCTTTTCCCCTTGGCTTCATATCTCTCCTACCTCATTTCCTTCTGCAAGGAGTCTCAGGATCTCTTTTCATTTTTACATAGAAATGAAAAATGCCTCCAAACCCTTGGGGTATTTCTCAGAGAAGGCCATCTTGGCTGTTTCCTTCAGCATGGACAAGAGCTAGACCATCACTAGGGCCTTCTTCTCCTTATTTTTGAAAGAAGAGCACAAGAAAAGAGCCTTTCAAAGTGTGCCCCAAATGCTGACTTGCTGCTCCCCCATTAAACTTGGTGCTTGCCCTCACTCTGTCTTGTTTTAAGCAGCGATGCTTCTGTAGAGCAGAGCTAAAGATTCAGCAAGACAAGACAGGTCCTGGATGGCTGCCCCCAGGTCTGCCCTCAGAGGCTTCCAGAAAAGCCTTCCTCTCTGTCACTTTGCCTGATTCGCCATTAACATTCCCACAGCAGGTCCCGGGTACCCAAGTTCCAGCTAGACGAGCTGTTAAAATCCCAAGCAGAACTGGAGCATCAAGTTGCTGTGGGTTCACTTTTCACTGGCAGGCCTCCCCTATTAGCACCATAACCACCACCACATCCCCCAGCACACACAGAGAAATACAGTCTGAGGATAAGAAGCCATACTGAGGTGCTGAGGGTGCTGGTAAGGAGGGGACTGGTCCACCAGCCATGGGGAACCCCTGTGCAAAGGGGCCGGCTTTGATGTGGGAGTGGAGCCAGGAAATCTAGAAACCCTGCACCAGAGGCTGAATCCAAGACCTGCAGTCCCAGGACTCTGGTTCTGTTTAGACTCTTAGGGTAGTCCCACTCACGGGAAATCCTGGGACTGGACCAGCTCTGGTGATAACCCGCAACCCTGGGGACACATTCGGTTTGCAGATGTGTTGCATGATATTGAGCAAATGTTGATTCAACATGTATAAGCTGGGAGTCACAGATTCATGGCTTCTTTTGGAGAAACAGAAGATATTGGTACACCGGGCTCTCATGCCAGATGGACTGGGCCTTTTAGATAAAGTGAGTGACTGACAAGTTCTCCGCACTTGCCACCACTCCCTGTGACAGCCCTCATCAAAGGACAGGTGCTGCTGACCTTGCGTGTGCACCGCTGTTTACTCTCATAGCGGAAAAACGTTTCTCTATGTACTCACTGCCATCCTACATGATTTCACTCACAGGACCTCCCAACTCCTGAGAGTATTTGAACCTCTGATCTAAAGCACCTTGATTAGCCTGGATTGTTTCAATCATAAGGGACATTATTTTATTTAAACAAAAATAAAAGAGAGGGTGACGGGCTCCTGGAGCTGGGAAGGATTCCTGGGCAGTGACAGAATGGAAGGAGGGACTGCAGGAATCACAGAAAATGGCCATGCACCCTGCCAGGACTCTCTCCTTCCTGCCTGCCTCTGTCTTTGCATGTTGGCCTCATTCTCTTACAGCAGAGATGCCTTTGCCACGTGGTGAGGATCATGGCCACCAGAAGTCTCAATTTAGAAATCCCAGTAGAAAAAAGAGCTTCCTGTCTCCAGTTCTGAAAATCAATCCCAGGAAAGGATGCTGGCCTCACTCGGGTCAGATGCCATAGAGCTGCAGGCTATTTTCTTTTCAAATCAAATACTTATGCAGCTAGTAACTGTTCTAAGCAGGTCACAAATATTCACTTATTTAAACCATATTTTAAAAAGCCTATGTCATTACTGCCTCCATTGCAAATGAAGAAAGTGAAGCCCAGAGATGTTAAGTGGCTATCCCACGGCCACACAGCTGTTAATTGATGGAGTTGACATTTGAAGCCAGGCAGCCTGGCTGCAGAGCCTATACTTATATTCCATTGTATGGTTGTGAAGGTTTGTACCACACAACTCCAGGAAAGCCACCACTGAACTTGCACAGAGCATGACCTGCACAGGTGTTGTGAAGAGCCTGTGTGTGCCTGAAATTTAATGACCAGTCCTAGAGGTTGACCTGTTTTGGATATTCTAGCTCAGTTTCTATATCTGTAAAGTGATAGGATAAGGGTTATCTTCTGGGATTGTTACGATTTGGGGAGATAAGTAACCATCTAGCATGGCTCTTGGCAGAAAGAATGCTCTAGAATAGGTCAGCCATTAAAGATTTAACTTTCTTCCTGGCTCTCCAGGGCAGGTGTCATTCCCAGCCCTCTGCTCTCACTTATGACAACACGTAGTCTAAGAATTGCACAGGCCCTGCCACCTCTCCTAGGGTAGCCTTGGCTTTTCAGGATGAAACATAAGCCCTGCTCCTTGTTAAGGAGGGTTGCAAAGGGCAGGGAGAAGGTTGAGTGCTGAGTATGTGGGTGGATGGGTGGGTGGAGGCTGAGGGGAATCAGAGCAAGTGGTTGAAGAACACCAGCTGCTTTCATGTTGAACTGTGATGCGGGTGAATGAGATGAAATACAGAGGAAAAGGAGCAGAAAGAGAGCAGGGAGAATGCAGCCACAAAAACAAGCAAAAATCTATGACTGGTCATTGAGTTTTAGAGTTAAAGGAAACTTAAAGATGATCCAGTTGAGACGTTATTCAACCTTTTTTTTTCAAAAAAAGTAAGATCTTATGCAGGACCCAATTCTGCAAAATGGATAGAGGCAGAGTTCCCTGGATGGGTGAGGGCAGGGCACTTAGGGAGCAGTTAGTTTGGCCTTCCTGTTGCCCTCCATGCAGGGCTCCTATGAACAAACTTTGAAAACCAGACCTGGGTCAATCCAGGATTCAACAACACCACAAATATTACCCACTTTGTTTGTGCTCTACAAATAAATTATCTCATTATTCATGCCACAACTTAATGTCTAAAGTAATGGCCATTTTATTTCCTCATGATTTTGTGGGACAGCCATTTGGGCTGGGCTCAGCAGGGTGGTTTTCTAAAGTTACTTCTGCAGCCACTGTCATCTAGAGGCTTGAATGGGGCTGGATCTTTTAAGATGACCTCACTCACATGTCTGGGGGTTGGTGCTGGCTGTTGGCTGAGCTTCTCTTTATGTATGGTCTCTCATCCTCAAGGAGGCTATTCTGGAATTCTTTAAATGTAGTACCAAGTTCTAAGAGGGCAAGAATGGAAGCTGAAAGGCCTCTTGAGCTAGGAAGTCACATAGAATCATCATTGTTACATTCTACTGGTCAATGCCAGTCACAAGTTGCTCTTCCCAGAATCAAAGAGAGGAAAAATAAACTCTTTATAAGAATGTCAAAGTCACATGGAAAAGAGTTGTTTATGCAGAAATGGGAGAACTTGTGACTATTTTTTTTTTTTGCAACCTACTGCATTGCCTTATTTTCTATAACCTTTTTTCAATAAATTTGGCATGTATCTGGGTATACAGACTTATAGTATGTGTGGGAGAATGTGGCAAACTCTGCCAGCTCTCTACTCATTATTCATTCTCCGTTTCTTTTCTTTTCATTTATTTTTTATCTTTCTCCATTTTTTTTCTTATTAATACAACCTCAGTTATTTTTTCTCAGGGTGGCGATGTGCCTAGTTACAAATATTCATATCCCCAGATTCCCTCACAGCTGGGGTCACCACATGACCCAGTTCTGGACAATGAATGTAACTAGAAATTTCCTGGGCAGGGGCTCCAGGAAGGCTGTTAATTTCTGGATAAAAGGGAACAGACCTCAGTGACACTTGCCTTTTTATTTTTTCCCTTTTAACTTTCTGTCTCATTCTTGTCTGGATCACATATGCCACATTTAAGGGTAGGGTAGCCATCTTGAAATCATGAGAATAATGAAAAAAATGGCAGAATGGGAGAACTGAAGAAACCTGCTCTCTAACGGCATCACGAGACCCCTCTTCTGGTCCTGGACTCCCTACCTCTGGACTTCTTTTTGTCTAAGAAAAATAAACCCTAATTGGTTAAGTCACTAGAGTTGTGGTTTCTTCTACCAAAACTAGAAGTGATGAGGAGGTGAGGCTGAGAAAGAAGTCAGGAGGCTGACCATGAAGATCCATGATTATTAAGAAGCTATCATAGCTGCTGTGAAAACAGAAATGAATTTCTGCCTTTTATGTGCATAAGTGTTTGTGTGTATTTGGATGTGCATGAGTCTAGACAGATATGAGTTTGGGTGTGTGGGTGGATGTGTGTATGTAAGGAAGTGCTGCCGTCGTTGTAAAATTTAAAATCTAATTGGAGACCAGATTTTCAAAAACCGAAGTAACAAGTTAAAAATGAAAAGGTAAGTTTAGTGGTGATGACTATAAACCTTGTACTTGGGATTTTAAAATATATCAGGGTGGAAGGGCTTAGTTTCACAGCCTGGGGGTTTGAGTTGTCTGCAAAGGCTCAGAATGAGCTCATAGAGTGAGCTGCATGTGCCAAAAGCTCTGGCTCGCCTTCCAACTGAAGTGATCATCTAGGATCTAGCGCACGGGGCAAAATTCCCTCAAGCTCTGCATGGTCAGAACTCCAGAGGCGAGCACCATGTTTATTCCAGGACTGGTGAATGAAGCCCATCCAGAGGAAGACTGAGATGCCATCCAGAGATCTGGGGAAGTTTAGGCTGGGCAAGAGAAGACTTGGAGGGGCCTGATAACAACTGATATAGGTGTTGATCATTATGTACAAACCATGCCTAAAACTTGGTTTCTTAAACCAACAGTGACCATTCATTTGTTCACAGGTCTGCAGTCTGGGCCAGGGAGCTTTCCTCTGCCCTATGCAGTGTCATGGTGTTGGCCGGGCTCATTGATAGATTTGGGGCCTGGCAGGTCTACTGGGGCTGGAGGAGCCCTGGTGGCTTCACTCACATGTCTGCTGCCGCAGCTGGAATAAGCGGAACATCTGGGCTGACTGCACCTCCCTCCTCACGTTCTTTCATCATCCTTCTCCACAGGGCTTCTCACACTCAGGGACGCTAGCCTAGACCTCATGGCTTCTCAAGCCAGCAGGACAGTGAAAGTGGTGGCTACAGAGCCCTAAATGCCCAAGCCCAGAATTTCTGTTGCTTTCTACTGGACTAAGAAAGTCATAGGGCAGCCAGAGTAAGAATGTAGAAAGGGACCACACAAAAGTACAAACTCAGGAGTGTGACCTACTGAGGACCACTTTGTGGCAGTCTATCAAAGTGACTAGTATCTATAATTTCTATGGTCTTTATAGTTTGCAGAGGACATTTACTTGCACTAACTTAATTTTATCCCTATCCCTAAACAGATATGGATAGTGGTGTGCTGGTAAAACAACAAACAAACAAAAAGCCCTCATTGGTAGCATTTGCTAATTTCCATGGTGTAAATAGTCCTACTGTACCAAGTTCAAGAGACCAATATGGTATCACTCAGTGCAGAGGTGTGGACACGTTCAATAGCTGGCTCAGCACACCTCTGCCTGCAATGGGGGTAGTATCTCTACTTGCAAATGAGGTTATGGGACTTTTTGAAATTCACACACAATCAATAAGGGTGGATCCGAGACTCACCCAAGATCCAGATTGTATGCTTTGGTCACAACATCACCTTGCCTCAGAGCAATTTCCTTCAAACGTCTGAAAGACTGCTATGGAGAAGGAGTGGCTAGGTTGTCCCAGAAGGTAAAGTAAGAGTTTTTAAATTTTGTTTTGTTTTGTTTGAGACAGAGTGTCGCTCTGTCACCCAGGCCGGAGTGCAGTGGTGCAATCTCGGTTCACTGTAAACTCTGCCTCCTGGGTTCAAGCAATTCTCCTGCCTCAGCTTCCTGAAGAGCTGGGATTACAGGCATGCACTATCACACCTGGCTAATTTTTGTAATTTTTTTTTATAGTAGAGACAGGGTTTCACCATGTCGACCAGGCTGGTCTTGAACTCCTGACCTTGTGATCTGCCTGCCTCGGCCTCCCAAAGTACTGGGATTATAGGCGTGAGCCACCGTGCCCAACCTGTAAAGTAAGAGTAATACAAGTGAGTTTCAGAGAGGTTGACTTCAGTATAAGAAAGTTAGTATGGGCCGGGCGTGGTGGCTCATGCCTGTAATCCCAGCACTTTGGGAGGCAGAGGCGGGTGGATCACTTGAGGTCAGGAGTTCAAAACCAGCCTGTCCAACATAGCGAAACCGAAACCCCGTCTCTACTACAAATACAAAGTTAGCCGGGCGTGGTGGTGCATGCCTATAATCCCAGCTCCTCGGGAGGCTGAGGCAGGAGAATCACTTGAACCTGGGAGGCAGAGGCTGTAGTGAGCCAAGATCGTGCCGCTGCACTCCAGCCCTGGGCAACAGGAGCAAAAAAACTCCATCTCAAAAAAAAAAAAGTTAGTATGAAAATCAATTCTACAATAATAGAGTAATCCAAAGAGAATGAACTGCCTTGTGGTCTCCCTATCATGAAGGTGTCTATCAGAGACCAGACCCTTGAAGATTTCGGAATTAACAAAGAGGTTTAAATTAGATAGCCTCTAAAGTTCCATTTATCTCTTGGATTCTGGTTAAGGATATTTTGAAATCCAAATCTGGAATCACTTAATATCCTCTTGAGACCAAAGAAGGCAAGTGAAGGGAGGAGAAAGGAAGCAAAGATAGAGGGAAGGTGAGTGTTAAATTTTGGGAGGAGCTTGGCCCAATGAGAAGTCCCAGTCCTGGAGAGCTAGCTGTTCTGAGCAATTCAGGGATGGAACATGGGTCTTCACAAGAGTAACTAACTCTGGTCCAGCTCACAGAGCCATATGACTCATAATATGAAAGCACAACCTTTATTTTATCCCAAGCCTGTTCAAATGACAGCAGATGCCCCTAACCTTGTGTCTGAAATGTTAGGATATTCTCAGGGTAGCAGGATGCAACTGTGGATCTTAGCTGGCTGTTCAGAAATCCTGTTTCTTTCCAAGCAGGCTCTTTATTTTTTCTCAGAAGGAAACCTTACTGAAGATTTTGGCAGTTGAGTCTCTTTGGCTCAACCAGAACACAGCTTCTCCTACCCAACACTGCCCCAGCTCAGCTCTTCAGGGGTCTTAGGGGATCTGCTTGGGGTCCGGCAATCTCAGATACTCCCTGCTCAGCCCTGGGGGCTTCCTGGGCAGTTATGGGTTATGGTGTTATAATGAGAACTACAAAACTGGAAGCTTTCCTGAAGGAGCAGCTCAAAACTTGAGGATGAAATCTCAGCATTTGAGAATAAACACCCAGGATGTTTCCTGGGATGACTCAGGCGTCACCAAACATGCCAAGAAATTACACGGGTAATTGTAAGGCTTTGGTGCTTCCAGGGAATGCTTAAGATGGTTACTGAAGTAGATAACTCATCTCTGAGAACAAGCCATTCTCCTTAAAACCTGCAAAAGTCCATGCATCTCCAGTTTCCAGGAGCTGGTATTTCCCTGTGTCGAACTCTCAGAAAGGAAGGCAAGTTGACTGAGTGAAGCCCTGCCTTTCTCTTTCAACAGGCAGCTCCCAGAGGAGGAGCAGCCCACCAAAGATTTTCTGGCCTGGTGTGGTGGCTCCTGCCTGTAATCCCAGCACTTTGGGAGGCCCAAGCAGGAGGATCGCTTGAGCCCAGCAGTTCAAGGCTAGCCTGGGCAACATAACAAGACCTTGTCTCTAAAAAAAATTTTTTTTTAATTAGCCAAGGATGATGGTGCACAACTATAGTCCCAGCTACTCAGGAGGCTGAAGTGGAAGGATGGCTTGAGCCCAGAATTTTGAGGCTGCAGTGAGCTATGATTACACCACTGCATTCCAGCCTGGGCCACAGAGCAAGACCCTGTCTCGAAGAAAAAAAATTCTAAGGGCACTTTAACATCGAGGTTCCCTGGTGCCCATTGGATAATATACTCCATGAGGTCTAGCAGATCCCAGTTACCAGTGGGTAGAAGGATGTGGAAGGGTTGGGGAGGATGTGAAATAAGACGCAATGATGTTCTCAAGAACTGTTTGGGTACTAGTGGTGCTAGGATTACTGTACTCCACTCTGAAAAACATTCAGGCAATTAGGAAGCCCCATAATTTTACACACAATCCCGTGCCAACTCTGTGCACCAGGAGTGCGCTCTCCCCAGGCTCGGTGTGCCCTCACCTATTTCTGTTTGCTTGTGCACAGAAATAGATCTGGAAACCTCAGGGAACAGGGCAAGAGCTATTAAATTAGAGCTCACCGTTCCCATTTCCTCATTCAGCAAACGGCAGGACTTCGGCATCCAGCCTGGTCCTGGAGCTATGAAATCCACTAGGCCTGGGGCGTGGAGCAGGCTCAGGGCTCAGGGCTCAGGGCTCAGGCTGCTTCATGGGGCTCAAATTTCTCTCTTCTTACTTTTCCCCTTCTTTACTCCTCTCCTTAACAACTTCTAATTGCAAATACCCCAGACTTTGGAAAACTTAGAGATCATACTTGTCCAAATACCTGACTTTACAGGCAAGGCCCAGAGATACTGACTTCTGAAAGACACTCATCCTGTTAATAGAAGAGCTATTCATTCATTAGCCAGGTCATCCACTAACATTTTCGTTAAATGACACTCTCCCTCACCTTCTCTCCTTTCTGAAACAGGCCTCTAAGATGTCCCCCAAGGCCCCTGCCTCCTGGAATTCACACCCTTGCACAGCCTGTGACGTCAGTGTTGTTCTGTGTGACCAAAAGAATATAGCAGAAATGACAGAATGTCCCTCCTGAGATTAGGTTATAAAGGACTATGGCTTCTGTCATGGGCTTTCTCTCCTTCTCTTCTTCTCTCTTTCTCTCGGATCACTCTGGAAGAAACCAGCAGTCGTGTTATGAGACACTCAGGCAGGCTGCGGGAGGCTCAGGTTGTGAGGAACAGATGTCTCTGGCTAACAGCCAGCAGGGAGGTAAGGCCTGCCAACAACCACATGACTGAGCTTGCAAGCAGGTCCTTCCCCAATTGAGCCTTCAGATGACGCTAGCTCCAGCCAGCAGCTTAACTGCAACTGTGTGAGAGACCATGAAGTAGAAACGCCAGCTCAGCCCCAGATTCCTAACCCACAGAAACTGTGAGATCATAAATGTTTGTTGTTTTAAGTTGCTCAGTTTAAGACTCATTTGTTACGTAGCAATAGAGAAAAACACTGGGTTTTTTTCTGGGCTTTTTTTTCCTACACAAAAAAGAAATCCCTGCATCCACCACAGCCAGCTAACAAGGCCTTGTCCTACACCACTTTCAGGAGAGAAACTGGTAAATCAGAATAAAGAAAGCTTCCCAGGAGGCCCGAGGAAGTGCCTCACTGGCACAAGACTAAGTGATCTTTCCAGGCCTAAGGGAGAGAATTCCAGTTGGTGGGCTGCTAGAATATACCAGCTTCCTTTATAGAAGCTGTGGCCAGTGCAAATGTTGACACAGTAAGATGCGTAACGTAAGAGCCTTATGACACTTCAGAAATGGAGTTCCTCATTGGTGGCTGTTCTGTAACTTAAGGGGAATAAGTTGACTTCCCGTGATTGTGGCTTCCCAGTTGGGATGGAATTTCCATGTGATGTTTACAGAGGCTGCAGTAACGGCAGACCCTGCACTTACTATGCCCTCCCCACCCCCGCTCATCCCCACGTTGGTCCAGCCCCTTCTGCCCCACACATGCCTCCAAAGAGGAAGCTCTTTGAAAACTGCCTGTGCAGAAAGCATTCTACAAATGTATACATTCCACTGAATACTGTCATACGTGCTCTTTCTGACAGACTTAGTCGTTGGAGGGTCCAGAGCTGCAGGGTCCTTAAGCAACATCCTCTATCCTGCTCATCTATGTGCCCTAAGTGGAGCTCTGTCTTGTTTTCTCTGCAGAAAACCTGTAACTAGAAGCAAAACTTGGCCTTTCCAATGCCCAGCATCTGCTTCCTAAAATACAGCTAAACTAGGTTAATGCTTTTTTTCTTGACCTTGAAGTGTAGATTCAGAGCCTTTGGGAACCTTCGCAGCTTCTTATTTTAAATATCCAACAAGAATACAGCTTTACCTTCCTTTTGGGGGGGGATAGCAGTTGAATATCCTGGGACCAGACACAACAGAGAGGTAGCACCCGCTGGACCTCTCAGGCCAGGTGGAGACAGTGAGAGCTGCTTAGGCATCCACTCAGCGATGCCAGTGTGTCTTACTATATACAAGGCAATGCTGAGTTAATTTCACACAGCTGGGGGAGGACTGGAGGCGCTTTTGGGGCCTATTGTGTGTGAGCCAGTAACCTCATCTCTCCAGCTGTTCCTTGGTCTCCTAAAGGAGACGAGGAAGTAAAAGAAAACGAAGAAGTTGGAGCCAGAAGTCAGTTTCTGCCAACAGGAACAATGGGTATAATTGTGCGTCTCACATAGCAGCAAGGAGCATTAAACAGAATTATGTACACACTGTTACTACCATGAGAACCTTGCCATGGGAACTTCCGGATGTACTTTTTTGGAATCCAGGGGATCTGGGAAGACCATTCCAGAAAAAGAGATCCCATAGAAACGTCAGGCAGGGGCCAATTCTTGGATGACCTCTCCAAGCAAAAGAAAACACAAATAAATACGTGCTTTAGGAGTTTCAAAAGCAACGCAGACCTTTCTTAATGCAAAAGCCCTGCTTTCCCTTTAATATTAAAGATAGTCTTGGTCTTGTTTCTGAGAAGCTTCCAAGGACAGGGGCTACACCGTGACCAAACTCACAGGAAAGAGACCCTCAGAGCTGGGAAATAATCACTTCAAGTGGTTTCTTGCCTCTTGCCTTGAACTGCGTTCAAGCTAAAACCTGCAAAATCTCCACATGGGGGACTTCTCCAAAGGAAGATGCAGGTGGAATCCCAAAGGCAATGTGGTGGTAAGAGTCCCGCTTCAGTCACTTGAGCTGTTCACCTAAAAAGAGTTCCCTTGCTTCAATCTTCTGTTTCATCTTCTCTACAATGGAGATGACACCTACCTCATGGATTTTTTTGTGCGATTCTTTTTTTCTTCTTTTATACTTAATTTTATTTTTCAAAAATAGAGATGGGGTCTATGTTACCCAGGCTGGTCTTGAACTCCTGGGCTTAAATGATCTGCCCACTTCAGCCTCTCAAAGTGCTGGGATTACAGGCAGGAGCCACCATGCATTGCCTTTTTGGGTGAAATTTTAACAAGAGTATGAATAAGGTTTGAACACTGAAAAAATAAATAATCCCTGAGTTGCATTTAGTTGTTTCATTAAGAACCTAAGGGAGCCTTGCCCAGTGCCACGCGAGCCCTCATCCTGGCCCTGGCTGGCAGGCTGCTCTCCCAGGGGACGGGTGCTCTGTCCAGTGAGCTCAGGTGGCAGAACAACTCATCCCAGGGTCTGTGCCATTGGAAGTGATGCCATTGGAAGACCTTTGTTTTTTTTGAGACAGTTTCCCTCTTGTTGCCCAGGCTAGAGTGCAATGGCACAGTCTCGGCTCACTGCAACCTCTGCCTCTTGGGTTGAAGCGATTCTCCTGTCTCAAGCCTCCAGAACAGCTGGAATTACAGGTGCCCACCACCATGCCCAGCTAATTTTTATATTTGTAGTGGAGTTGGGGTTTTACCTTGTGGGCCAGGCTGGTCTTGAACTCCTGACCTCAGGTGATCCACCCGCCTCCCAAAGTGCTGGGATCACAGGTGTGAGCCAGAAGATCTTTGTTTTTATTCTCTCCTCTTCCTTCTGTCCATCTAGTATTGAGGGTCCTCTTCCTGGCCTTCCTCCTCAAGTGTGGTGTCTGTGCTCCATTTCTCACAACCTGTTCATATATATTTACAAACCAAAACACAGTTGCCATCGTCTACCTCACTCAGACCTCTTTCTCTAGCCCTGAGCCCAATCCCAAGTGCCTGCGGGAAATCACTAGCTACGTGACCCCCGCACCACTGGTTCCATTTGTCCAAAAGCAAACCTTCCCTCAATGTGGTTCCAACTCCCAACTATGACAAGCTAGTAAACAAGGAATTTTTTTCTTTTTTTAACTCTCCTTCATTCCCTATTTCAACCTTTTCTGGACTGAATTGTCCCCCCCAAAATGCATATGTTGAAGCCCTCACCCTCAATGTGACTATATTTAGAGACAGGACCTTTAAGGGAATAAGTAAGGCTAAGTGAGGTCATAAGGTCAGTGGGTCCGTGTCCTAATCTGATGGGACTGGCGTCCCTTTCTTTTTTTAAAAAAAACTATTTATTTTGAGGCAGGGTCTTGCTCTGTCATGAAGGCTGGAGTGCAGTGTCACCATCTCGGCTCACTTCAACCTCCACCTCTTGGGTTCAAACAATTCTCCTGCCTCAGCCTGCCCAGTAACTGGGGCTAAAGACATGTGCCACCACAGCTGGCTATTTTTTATTTTTTGTAGAGACAGGGTTTCACTACATTGCCCAGGCTGATCTTGAACTCCTGGCCTCAAGTGATCCTCCCACCTCAGCCTCCCAAAGTGCTGAGATTATAGGTGTGAGCCACGGCACCCGACCAGGACTTACGTCCTTATAAGAGGAGGAAGAGATGCCCAAAACCTGTCTCTCTCTTTCTTTGTACACACAGAGGAAAGGCCATGTGAGGTCACAGCAAGATAGTGGCCGTATGCAACCCAGGAAGGGAGAACTCACCAGAAACTCACGCTGCCAGTAGCGTCTTGATCTTAGACATCCAGCTCTCAGGACTGTGAGAAAATAAGTGTCTGTTTTCTAAGCCACCCGATCTATAGCATTTTGTGATGGCAGTCTGTACTAGCCCATTTTCACGCTGCTGATAAAGGCATACCCAAGGCTGGGCAATTTACAAAAGAAAGAGGGTTACTGGACTTAATAGTTCCACGCGGCTGGGGAGGCCTCACAATCATAGCAGAAGGTGAAAGGCAGACAAGAAAAGAGAGTTTGTGCCGGGAAACTCCCCTTTTTAAAAACCATCAGATCTCATGAAACTTATTCACTATCACAAGAACAGCATGGGAAAGACCTGCCCCTATGATTCAATCATCCCTGACCAGGTCTCTCTCACAACATGTGAGAATTCAAGATGAGATTTGGGTGGAGACACAGCCAAAACATAATCACAGCTCAAGCAGGATAACACAACCTGTTACCAAAACCAGCTACATCTTCCTTTATAATCACTCTCAGAGTCTCTGCCTTCTTTCCAGATCGTCTCTGTGGCCTGCCTCATGTCTTCCTTCCCTGACACATGGATTTCTGGTTCCAGTTAACATTCCTGCTTCACTGCCATGCTTCTCTCCCATTTATCTGATATTCTAAAAACAAAATGACAAAACGTGTTTCTTGTCTGTCAGGATAGGCTAGGTTATGCTACATAACAAATGACCCCAAAATCTCAGGCACTTCACACAACAAAAGTTGACCTATTTGCATCACATATCCATCATGGACTGTCACGGCTGAGCTCTGGCTCGGCCCAAGGTTGTTTCCATTCTGGGACTCGGGCGGATGGAGCAGTCCCTATGTGGGTCTGCGTTGTTCTCACGGCAGATGAAACAGAGAGCCATGCAATGGTTATGAAAGCTTTTGCCTAAAAATGACACACGTCCCTTCCACTCACATTTCATTGGTAAAAGTTTCACACTTCCAAGTGTGATATCATCTGGGTAGGAATGTAGAATCCTTCCATGGGAAAGGGAAACAAATAATTTTGAAAACTGCGACAGTCTACCACCATAGCCTTTCCTGCATGTCAGCTTCCTCTTCTCTCCTATGACTTAAACGCTATGTGTTGAAATGCTGGCATCTCACCGCCCTATGAAATCTACTGTCTCCAGCTCAGAGCAATTCTCTATGACCTTTAGTTGAGTTTGTCATCAGGAACCCCCGTCCTGGAGTTGTTTTAGGTGTCTAGCTGCCCAGAACCCGTTAGGTGATCTTGTGATTACTCCTGACCACATCTGACCAGACTTTCAGGAGGGACAAGTGACCAAGGATTGCTAAAACACAGGCTCACAGAGGCCTAGGAGCTGGGCCAATCAGTGTCTCTCCTGGGAATTAGAAATACCAAATACAGAAAGAATGAGCTACTTAGGGTAGCAGTTGAACCTGGAAGGATGTCTAGAGGTAGAGCCAGGATCCTGGGTGGTGAAGTCACCTGTAAGTTTGAGATTAGGAGAGAACAGGAACTGAATGAGCAGAGGAAGTGTCATTAGAGACAGGAGCGGGGCAGATGCACAGAGAGAGCAGGGATCCTGAGGGAGGGGTGAGATGGAGAGGCCTCCCCAGGCCTCGGAGCTGTCTCCATGACAGCACCACCACAGTCACTCCTGCATTAAATCCCTCCTTCCTTGAGGCAAGTGGAGGGGTCTCTGTCCTAACAATCAGCAGATCCTCAGGAAAGCCACTTTCAGTTTAGAGAAACCTCAGTTGTCCACTTGCTTCACATAGAGTTTGACTTTCCCATTCAGACTTTAGGCTCCTAAAAAGCAAGGCTCATGTTTGTATTCTCCATGAGTCTACCACAGCATAGACCCCAGTAAATGACCTGAAACTGGTTTACCATCAATTTCATGTACTTTTTTTTTTTTTTGAGACAGGGTCTCACTCTGTTGTCCAGACTGAATTGAAGTGGTGTGATCTCGGCTCACTACAACCTCCACCTCCTGGGTTCAAGCAATTCTCCTGCCTCAGCCTACTGAGTATCTGGGATTACAGGCGCACACCACCACGCCTGGCTAATTTTTGTATTTTTTCAGTAGAGATGGGGTTTTGCCATGTTGGCCAGGCTGGTCTCAAACTCCTGACCTCAAGTGATCCTCCTTCCTTGGCCACCCAAAGTGCTGGGATTACAGGAGTGAACCACCACACCCAGCCCAATTTCACGTACTTTTGCATTATTATTGTCATCATCCTCTTTGTTACCAAGTCTAGAAAATCAACTCAAAGCATTTTTATTATTGAACAAACAAAAGAGAAAATGCAAATGTCCTCACCCAGAAAACAGTCTATGACTTAGCACAAATTTCTGGGACCTCTGTAACTGATGTGGTATGGATTGTGGGCATGGAGTGGACTTTTCGGAATTGCTGTAGCCCAGGCTCCAAGCCTCTTGTCCAAGTTCCCCAGGGTAAATTGCCAGGCCTCAAACACAGCCTCTTAAAAATGGGGTAAAAATAGTCAAAATGAAGAACTGTCACGGAACAAGTGGCACAGATGCTTAGTAGCAACTGGGTCTTCATTTCTGCTTAACAAAATGCACCATGTAGGCTGGGCATGGTGGCTCACATCTGTAATCCCAGCAATTTGGAGGCCAAGGCGGGATGACTGCTTGAACCCAGGAGTTCAAAACCAGGCTAGGCTACATAGTAAAACCCCGTCTCTACAAAAAGTTTTAAAAATTAGGCAGGTGTAGTGGTGCACACCTGTGGTCCTAGCTACTCAGGAGGCTTAGGTAAGAGTATCACTTGAGCCTGTGGGTAAGGCTGCTGTGAGCTGTGACTGTGCCATGTACTCCAGCCTGGGAGACAGAGTGAGACCCTGTCTGAAAAATAAAATGACCCATATGCTCAAAGCAGCCTTAGCTTAGCCCCTAGTGATGTGAGATGAATAAAGCAGGTAGTGAGGAGTGGATGGTGGCAGCTTGGCCCAGGGGCCGGCTTCTGCAGAGCCTGTGGATGTCCTTTGACCTTTTTCCCCAACCCTGTGGACTCCCAATTCCCCGAGCAGAAACCAAGCAGTGGGTGAGCTGGGGGGAACCCAGGCAGGAAAGATCACATACAGTTTCTTCATGTGTGCATTTGTGTACATGTGAGCATTATTCAACAGAGAAAGGCTTTAGTTGGGGTCTGCAAAGACTGTTCATAGTTGAAGAATGCCTACCCATTTAGACATTTAGATTTTCTGCCAGGAAAAGGAAACAAAAAAGATTAGATGGATGGATAGATAGATGATAAATAGATATGGATGACTGATAGATAGAACATAGATATCCAAACACATAGCTAGATGATAGATAGACAGTTCATACAGATAGATGATAGACAGATCATAGACAGACAGATATAGATAGATAGATAGATAGATAGATAGATAGATAGATAGATAGATAGATAGATAGATATCCAGACAGACCTTGCCAGTCAGCGTCAGTCATGTTTTCTGGAAAGTAGTCTTGCTTAACATGATTCCTAGGAAGTGATCAGAAAAGGCCTTTCTGAAGGATTTGGTCTCTGTCAGGATCTACTAGTTGCCTACAGGTGGGGAGAGGATTCCTTGAGCTCCTCTACTGAGGGGAATATCCAGGGGAGACTTCTGGCCCAGCCAGGCCAGGTAAGAGTTCCAGAAAATGAGCATGAGAACTTGCTGCTTTGGAGTTTCTGCTGTTTCAAGGTAGCCTTAACTGAGGCAGCCACCAGGTATAGACATGGGGTTAATACACACACACACACGCACACGCAAACGACATGGCCTGGGACTGGCTTTCACTCAGCACATCAATCTCAGTCAGGAACTACTGTGTCCAACACAGGATCTCATGGACTGAGCCCAACTTCCAGCTCATGTACTTAGAGATGCAGTGGTTAAATGTGTGGACTCTGGAGGGAGCCTGTTTGGATTCAAATCCCACCTTTTCAGTTGGGTGCAGTGGCTCACACCTGTAATTCCAGCACTTCGGGAAGCTGAAGTGGGAGGACTGCTTGAGGCCAGGAGTTCAAGACCAGCATGGGCAACATAGTGAGACTCCGGCTCTACACAAATAAACAAAGAAAAAATCCCAAGTCTCACCGTCTCTACTTATTAGCTGCTAACCCTGAGTAAGTTCCTTAACCTCTCTGTGCCTCAGTTTCCTCAACCATCACAACAACGAAAGGAGTTAGAATATTAAAGCACTTAGAATAGTTCTGGTACATGAGCAAGCACTGCTTGTATAGTTGTTACTGGTGCAAACAACAGCCTTTCTGAAAGAGAAACATCCGATGCTTGAAGGGATGCAGCCTTTGAGGCCACGAGGCTGCTTTTGCTTCTTTTTCACTTTCTATCAGCTACAGATAAATATGGGAGGCCAGCTTCTCCCCATATCTTCACATCCCTATGTGAGGCCACAGGGAAATCGCTTGAGACCAGAGACTGTCACCAAACTCCTCTGTTCTTTGGTACTTGAAGGACCTCGCCTGAGCTTGCTAGGTCTACCCAACGAGGTATCACAAACTAGGTGACATAACCAAAGAAATTTGTCTTCTCAGAGTTCTAGAGGCTGGAAGGCCAAGTTCAAGGTGTCGGCAGGGCTGGCTCCTCTGAGGGCTGAGAGGAAGAATCTGCTGATGCCTCTCCCTGCCTCTGGTGGTTTGCTGGCAATCTCTGGTGTGCCTTAGCTTGTAGAAGCATCACCCCGACCTCTGTCTTCCTCTTCACATGCTGTTCTCACTGTGGGTGTGTCTGTCCCCAGATTTCCCCTTTTCATAAAGACAGGAGTTAGATTAGATTAGAGCTGACCTTAATGATCACATTTTAACTTGATTACCTCTGTCAAGACTGTCTCCAAATAAGGCCATAGTCTGAGGTACTGGGGTTTAAGCCTTCAACTTTTTTTTGAGGCGGAGGGCACAAAATCCTATGCATCCCCAGCCTCACCTCACCCATAGCCAGCATGCTGAGGCTGGCAATCACCCTAGACAGACCCAAAGGTTTGTAACTAAACATGCTGACCTTCTCCCCCTGACTCTTGATGTCTTGGATTTGGTTAGCCAGAGGCTAGGGAAACAGATCCATTAAATTCTGCATAGCTTGAAAAACCCAAGGCAGGGCCAGGCGCAGTGGCTCACACCTGTAATTCCAGCATTTTGGGAGGCCGAGGTGGGCGGATCACAAGGTCAGGAGTTCAAGACCAGCCTGACCAACATGGTAAAACCCTGTATCTGTTTTAAAAAGTACAAAAATTAGCCAGTTGTGGTGGTGTGCGCCTGTAATCCCAGCTACTCAGGAGGCTGACGCAGGAGAATCACTTGAATCCAGGAGGTGAAGGTTGCAGTTAGCCGAGATCATGCCACTGCACTCTAGCCTGGGCGACAGAGCAAGACTCCATCTCAAAAAAAAGAAAAAAAAGGAAAAAGAAAAGAAAAAGAAAAACCCAAGGCAGGACAGTTACATTAAAGCACCTTTCATCATTCTTGTGGTTTCTGTAAATGGGTGCCCTTTTTCCAGCTCTGCCTGAGTATTCTAACTCCCCACACTTTCTTGGGAAGGGTGCGAAAGGGCAGGAAAGACTAGTTGCTTTGCTGGACTTTGTGTGATTCCAGCAGGACTTTTGCCAGGACAGCCACTGAGGGAAGGTAGCAGAGGTTTGGAGCACCCTCGGGCCCGGAGCCTCATTCATTCCTGGAGGCACAAGCACCGACGGCAGGCCTAGCTCTGGTCTGCGAGTCAGGAAAGAGAGGAGGTGCAGGGCTGAGGGGAGGATAGGGGATCAAGAACGTGAAGCAGGAGGCTGGGAAAATAGATATTATTGTAATCAGAGACTTTCTATAAAATAGGTAATATATGTGTAGTGCAGAACAATGATCTTTCATGAAGCTGAAAAGAAGCTGTGTATAGTAGTTAGGATTATATTTGGCTGTGTATGACAGTGTCATACACAGTTGAGTGTCACTCCCAGGCCCTAAAGGGGAAGGAAGAAAATGTCAAAATAATAGGTGCTTTTTAAAAATTGACCTTTATATCTCCCTTTTATAAAAGAAGTCGGGAACTAGCCAATCCAGGGTTGATATGGCAGCCCCGTGGCTATCAGGAAATGAGGCTCCATGTAATATGCTGACCCTCCAACTTCAGCCTGTCTCCTCATGGTCCCTGATGGCTTTTCAGCCTTCAGCTAGGTACCAGGTAGCAGGAAAGAGCCTTCTCAGAGGCCCCACACCTCACCTCTGCTGACATCTTACTGGCCAGAACATAGTAAGGTGTCCACATAATCTTTGCTCTGGGTAGCTATATACCTAGCAAAAACTGGGGCCTTGTTATTACAAAAAGACAAAAAGTTGGAGGCCCACAGGGGTCTCCACCGCATTGTATATGAAGGCAAGACAGTTTCTACCTAAATTTCCAAATATATCCTCAGGAAAAGAATGTTTCTGAAGCATAAATTCTTTGTGCGTTGGAGGATCTTCCCTTCCAGCCTTCAATTGCACTGTAGGCGAACTACCCCTCAGTTCTCAGCTTCAACCTCACTTCCTCGAGGAACCCTCCCCAGATCCCTCAGTCTGTATTAGGCTTCCCTGTTTTAGGCTCCAATTGCACCTTATGCTTCTGCTTCAAAGCCCCTGCACCCTGGTCATTATTGACTCCTCTGGAATTATGTGTGTAAGGGCTGTCTTGCCTGTAATCTCAACTATAAGCTCCCTGAGGGCAGAAACTCTGCTTCACCCTCCACCGTCTCTCAATGTATGGCACCTAGTAGGCCCTCAATAAGTATTCGTTGAGTGATTAGAATATTAGAGAGATCCCAGATTCAAAGCCATTTCCACTGAGACCTTTTCTTTTTTCTTTTTCTTTTTTTCTTTTTTTTTGAGATGGAGTTTTGCTCTTGTTGCCCAGGCTGGAGTGCAATGGCATGATCTTGGCTCACCGCAACCTCCACCTTCCAGTTTCAGGGGATTCTCCTGCCTCAGCCTCCGGAGCAGCTGGGATTACAGGCGCCCGCCACCACACCCGGCTAGTTTTTGTATTTTTAGTAGAGACAGTGCTTCTCCATGTTGGTCAGGCTGGTCTCCAACTCCCGACCTCAGGCCATCTGCCCACCTTGGCCTTCCAAAGTGTTGGGATTACAGGCATGAGCCACTATGCCCAGCCAACCTTTTCCTTCTTTAACTAGACTTTCCTGGCTGAGACCAGGGCAAAACCAGATTCTCCTGTGCTGTGCACCCGCCAGGCCTGGAGCAGCCCAAATGCCCATGGGAGGGCTGTGGACTGGGCTGTCAGACCAGGTTCTCCAGGAGGACTCCCACACCCACGGCCAACTCCACTTTACAAAACCAGCTCCAGCCAGAAGTATGCCCAGGGGGCAGGAGAACAGAAACTGCAGCAGTGTGGGTGGATTTTAAATCTGCAAATGCAACTAGCTGCCCAATGTTTGGGAGATAAAGTAGGTCACCATCCTCCCCTTGGTTCAGCGTCCCTCCCAGGCCCTAAAGGGGAAGGAAGAGTTTTGTGATCTTTGCTGTCTCAGGCTATGGGCAAATTTGGTTACGCTCAGCTTTACAAGAGCTGCCTGCCCACCTGACTCTTGTTCACGAGACCCCTAAAAATCAGAAAAAGGTCAGTCCCAGCTGGTCAGCCTTTGGTTGTTGGATGGGGAATCCTCCTGAGGACAGCTTTTAAAGACAGTCCATTTTGACACCAGCTGAGACAAAAGGCAGGACCCAGAGTCCAGACAGCTCCCAAGCCCACCATTTTCAACTTGGCCCATTAGGATGGAGTCTTCTGTTCTCTGGCAATGGATGACAGGATTTATTTATTTTTTATTTTTTGAGACAGAATCTTGCTCTGTCGCCCAGACTGGAGTGCAGTGGCGTGATCTCGGCTCACTGAAACCTCCGCCTCCCGGGTTCAAGCAATTCTCCTGCCTCATCCTCCTGAGTAGCTGGGATTATAGGCATACGCCACCATGCCCAGCTAATTTTTTTGTACTTTTAGTAGAGATAGGGTTTCACCATGTTGGCCAGGATGACCTCAATCTCTTTGACCTCGTGATCTGCCCGCCTCAGCCTCCCAAAGCCCTGGGATTACAGGCATGAGCTACCACACCCGGCTGAATGACAGGCTTTTAAAGGAGACAGTGAGAAAGAGCAAGCCCTGGAGAGAGCCCTGTGAGGCCTTGGGGTAAGGGTTCCAGGACTGTTCATGAGAAGCTATGCATGTCTCTCTCCAATTTCCCCAGATGAGACACCAAGATTGAGAAGTGAAGACTCATCTCCAATTTGGCAGACATCCCGACCCTCCACACTCATCATTCTGATATTTAGTCATTACCATCCTGGCATACTTTAACCACTTCTCCTTCTGACTGAGAAGCTGAAAGTGATATTCAGCCTGGGTGTGATGTGGGGGTTTTCTGGGACAGGGAAGGGATGATGAGGTACTGGCATTGCATGAGCTGATTATTACAGTCAAGACTTGTGAACCAGTTGTGAAACCCTTGGTAACCAGAAATCTGCCATGGTGGGAGTATTTACACTACAGAAATTGGCCAATGCTGCAAATCAGGTTTCTTTCTTTTTATCAGCGAGGCACTTTACCAGCACACACCACGTTACTCACGCAGGAGGAGCTCTGGGAGGGGTGGAGAAGACCATGCGTGAGCCAAGTTGAGGATGTCTGGTGCTTCCCCGACAGCTTCATCATGTCATCTTTCTCAGCTCTTCACGGTCAGCGTTTTCTCTGTGGAAACACCAACAGATTCCACTTCTGCTCCATCAGCAAACAAGGAAATCATTGACTTTCCTGGCCCCTGTGCTAGAGGACTCCAAGAGCCCAACCTCTTAGAGCAGCAGGCCCAGTTTCTGGTGGGGAAGAGAGAAGGAAAAGCCAGGGAGGAGCATTTAATAGCGACAACTCAGTGAAAAAGCAGATAGAGGCAGCCCGATGATCAAAGGTGTCTTCCTTCAAATCCCCTGACTTAAAACTGTGATCCACGCTTGCCAATGAAGGCCACATGTAATGTTTCTTATGTGAGTGCATTCCTCTGCTTCAGATTGTATTTTCAGGGGTCATACAAGGTTGAAAGGAAGCAAATCATTTTCATGAGAAGGATGATAAATGAGACCACGATTGGTATTGAGAAAAGTTTTTAGACATTTCTGCACTGGCCAACCTGGGGAAGAAAGTGCTTCTAGATACACAGATTTCCAGGACTTTCCCTGAGAGGGTTAGATTCTGGAGGCCTGCAGATCAGGCCAAGAATCTGTGTTTTTAACAGTCCCTTCCTCATCCCATGATTCTGCTGATGGCAGCCTGCGGACCGCACTTTGAGGAACTGGTCTAAAGAGGGTCCTTGGAGGGCGTTTTGCATGCAGTGGGTGGAACTGACCTCCCAGTGGGATCCTCCTTCGGTACCCAGGCCCTGCCCTGCCATGGCTGCGGGTCTTAGGACTCATCCTTGAGGAGAGGTGCTGGGTGTTATGGGAACAACAGCATAAAAACACAAAACAGCATTCCATTTCTCACCACCAGCAGTGAGAAATGGGCGTGGAGCCTGGAAAGAGGAGCACCTGGGATGCAATTACACAACAAGCCACCTCTAAGAGAAGCAGGATCAGCCCCAGGGCTGAGCCTCCAGAAGCCCTGCTGCCAGCCGCCAGCCACCCTTCCTCCCTGGGAGAGCCAGAAAGAGAAACGTAGTGAAGGCCTGCATGGTGGCCTCCACCAACAGGAAGGCCCCTCCTCTCCCTCTGCCGCAGCTGCCCTATCCGACCTGCAGCCAGACTGTCCCAGGGCCAAGCTGAGGACAGGGCAGGCTCTCCAGAATCCCTGCCCTTAGCGGCCCTGCCAGGGATTGGTTTTTCTTGTTGGAGGCACCTCCTAACAGTTTGCATTTATAAGGCCTGATGAAACTCATCTCAAGAACCTAAGCTCACTTGCAAAGATGGGATAGAGAAGGGGCATGGCATTCCACAGATGGGCTCACTGTGGAGAGGAACTACTGATCCAGCAGCACGTCCCCCTCCCTCACCCCTGAGTTCCCCTCCCTCACCCCTGCTCATCAGCCCCAAGAGGACATCCGACCCCCATCAAATAGTCCCTGCCAAGGGCATCGTGATAACGCAGGGAAAGAGAGGATGCCAAGTTGCCCCTCTGCCCATTGGACCCCATCTCATCTGTGGAGAATTCCATGGCAGCCCCTTCTGGGCTGTGCTCTTTATGTCTCTAAGCCACTTCGTGTTTCCTTTTCTAGGTGGTATGTAAGCCAGGCTTATAGTTGGTGTGAGTCACTTCTCTAAGAAGCCCAGAGCACATGGCTGCTCCTCAGGGAGGGAGCAAACAATACAGCTTAGAAATGCAAGGCATTGGTTTGCTCCTAAAAACACAGATTTCCCTAGGCTTTTAGCAACGCTGTATGCCCTGGCCCCCATGCCAGGCATGCCCGGGAAATCCGTGATTGGCCCAGTTTGCATTCCTCTGCTGATGCCCAGCTTTCAGTTTCCAGGAGGCCCTAGACAAGTATACCTTTTGCAAAGAAAACCTTGCTTTGCCAAGGGGCTAGGACTGTCAATCATCAGGCAACAGCCAGCAGGCCCTGGGAAAGTCATGGCCAAGAAGCCATTCAAAAGCATTCTCTTCTAATAAGTAAATTTCAAAACCAGGAGGAAACCACAGCTCAGATATCGGCTGATGGTCAGCAACCTGGATTCACAGAGAAACGGTCGAGAACAGATTTTGCACAAGTCTATTACTTTCCCTTCATAACATCTAGGCAGTTTCCTCCTCCTGACTTCCACTACTCATTGCGTGAGGATTATTCTGTGGAAACCTGAGTACTAAGGACGAGGCGCTGGATGATTTGGTCAAAGTCAATGTGCCAAGTCAGCATCAAGTGGCTATTTTTACCTTCCAATTCCATTCCCTCTACTTATTTTCTGTGGAAAGCTCTAATCTCTTCCCCAGGCTTCTGAGTGAGTTCTGCATTCAGGGATGATACTAGGGCAGGGGACCTGAAGGATCTTGATGTTGCTGACACCCACATAAAACAGTTTCTGCAGCAGGGAAGGGAAGGGGAGAGGAAAGAACAGGCAGAGAAAGGCCCAGAAACTCAGATCAGCCTAGGATGACGGTAGCTGTCCTAAAAACAATCAGAAATCCAGAGTCCTGACTCTCTAGCAAGTATGGTCTTAATCCTAGTGAGATAATCTTCAAAGAGAAAAAGAGGAACTCTAGTCATGCAGAGAAGTAGCATTGTTCCATGCAGATCTATAAAAAACAACAGAAAGAGTGTCATCCTCTTAATTATTGAGGGAAAAGGGAAATAGGAATCCTCATACCCTGCTGGTGGAAATATCAACTGGAAAAACTGAGGCAGGGAATCACTTGAGGTCAGGAGTTCAAGACCAGCTTGGCTAACATGGCGAAACCCCATCTCTACTAAAATCAAACCCCCAAAATTAGCTGGGTATGTTGGCTTGCACCTGTAATCCCAGCTACTTAGGAGGCCGAGGTGGGAGAATCCCTTGAACCGGGGAGGCAGAGGTTGCAGTGAGCCGAGATCGCACCACTGCACTCCAGCCTGGGCAACGGAATGAGACTCCATTTCAAAATAAATAAATAAATAAATAAAATAAACTGGAAAAACGTTGCTGGTTGGCAACTTGGTAATATTTGAGGCAGAGACAATGCTTGTTCTGTGTCTATCACACTCTTGTTTTCCTCCTGGACACACAGGAAGACTATACTTCCCAGCTCCCCTTGCAGTTAGGAGCAGTCATGTGACTGAGTTCTGGACAATCAGAAGGTGGGCAAAAGAAGTGATGCGAGTCACTCCCAGGCCTGACCCTGAAACTACCTGTGCAATTCTCCAGGCTCTTTCTCTCCCTTACCTATCAGTTGAAATCAGAGCATCCAGTAGAGAAGTCTAAGGCCCTGGCAAAAGGAGATCCATCATGTGGGCAAACTCTGGTTCCAGACGACAATGCAGAGTGTCCTCCACTCACAATGAACTACTGGTGTTGAACTGTGACATAAAAGAAAAATGCGGAGAGAGATCCAAGATGGCCGATTAACAGCAGCTCAGGATTGTAGCTCCCAGAGAAAGCGCAGAGAGCGAGTGGACGCCGCACTTTCAGACGAATTTTTGTCGCCCACAGACCGGGAGATTCCCAGCGGAGGAGCCACACGGGTCGCCAGCGCGACTTTTTTGGCCGGTGTGGCTGTTTTGCCGGTGCCCCGGCACAGCGCTTCTCCGTGCGGAGTATACGGGACGGGGTGCCCTTTGAGTCGGGCTTGGCTGGTCCCATCCCCACAAGGAGAACAGCAATTGGCAATGCTGAGGACTGAGCGTTTCACAGCAAGCACAGCTGAACTGGGAAGGTCTGGCTCTGTGGGGAAGGGGCGTCCGCCAAAGGAAAACTAAGAAACAGAAAAAACTTCATCACCGGGCGGAGAGAGATCCAAGATGGCCGTTTAGCAGCAGCTCAGGATTGTAGCTCCCAGTGAAAGCGCAGAGAGCGAGTGGACGCCGCAATTTCAGATGAATTTCTGTTGCCCACAAACTGGGAGCTACCCAGCGGAGGAGCCACACGGGTCGCCAGCGCGACTCTTTTGGCCGGAGCGGTGGTTTTACCGGCGCCCTGGCGCGGTGCAGCGCTTCTCAGTGCGGACTATACGGCACTGAGTGCCCTATGAGTCGGGCTCGGCCGGTCCCATCCCCACAAGGAGAATAGCAATTGGAAGCACTGAGGACTGAGAGTTTCACAGTAAGCACAGCTGAACCCGGGAAGGCCTAGCTCTGTGGGGAAAGGGCATCTGCCAAAGGAAAACTAAGAAACAGAAAAAACTTCATCACCAACAAGCTGGTCGTCCACTCAGACCCAATCTGAAAGTTGGCAATTACAAAGACGACAGGTGGATAAATCCACAAAAATGGGAAGAAACCAGTGCAAAAAGGCTGAGAACACCCAAAATCAGAATGCTTCTCCTCCTAGAGGGGATCGCAGCTCCTCATCAGCAAGAGAACAAGGCCTGATGGAGAATGAGTGCGATGAACTGACAGAATCAGGCTTCAGAAGGTGGATAATAAGAAACTTCTGTGAGCTAAAAGCACATGTACTAACCCAATGCAAAGAAACTAAGAACCTTGAAAGAAGATTTAACAAAATGCTAACGAGAATGGACAACTTAGAGAGGAATATAAATGAATTGATGGAGCTGAAAAACACAACACGAGAACTTCGCGAAGCATGCACA
>CAUYLG010001100.1:0-27337 GCA_963573385.1 Cacajao melanocephalus | reverse complement strand
TGCTTGAGGAGACAGTCTGTCCCTTATAGGAGCTCAGGTGCTGTGCTGGGAGCCCCATTGTTCTGTGCAGAGCTGCTGGGCAGGTACCTTTAAGACTGCTGCAGCTGAACTCATAACCACCTCTTTTCCCAGAAGCTCTATCTTAAGAAGGTCAGCTTTACTTGTAAGTTCCTGTCATGGTGCTGCCTTTTTTCATAGATGCCCTGCCCCACACAGAGTAGTCTAGTCACAGTCTGCCAGCAAAGGCGTTACTGAACCGCCTCAGGCTCTGCCCAGCTGCTGTGTGAACTGCCTCAGTAGTGATGGACTGCCTCGGTAGTGGGGGACGCCCTTCCCCCCACTGATCTGGACCTTCCTGAGTCCAGCTGCACTTGCTGCAAAACTCTCAATCCAGAGCGTTTCAGATTGCTTGTTTTGTGGGGGTTGTACCCAACGAGCCATATCGCCTGGCTCCCTGTCTCAGCCCCCTCCCTTTCAGCTGAATGGGCAGCTCTGTCTCCCAGGCGTTCCAGGCGCCAGTTGAAATGGCCACCCAGACTTGTGGGAGTTTCTCTGCTCCCACCTGGCACCGGCTGAAACCGCCATGCTAAAAACTCATGGTGCTTTTTGGCCTTGGAATCTCCTGGTCTGTGGGCAGTGAAAACTTGTTTGGAAATGCAGTATTCACTCACCCCCTCTGCTGTTTTGGCTGGGAACTGCACTCTGGAGCTGTTTATGTTCGGCCATCTTGTATCTTCCCTGACACACATTTTAATAGTTCTTAGTAGCAACTGTACTGGACAGCAAAGATTTCTAAATTGTATAGAATTCTATTGGATAGTGATGATTGATGTTTTAACCATACTTCTTCCACCCCTTTTCTCTAAATCAAAGGTAAGTTGTGGCCATGTTTCTACTTCATTAACTATAACTCTATGCTATCATTTTTTTTTTTTTGAGACAGGGTATTGTTCTATTGCCCAGGCTGGAGTCCAGTAGTACAATCTGGGCTCACTGCAGGCTCCACTTCTGGGGCTCCAGCAATCCTCCCACCTCAGCTTCCCAGGAGGGACTACAGTCATGCACCACCATGCCCAGGCCACCATGCTTGGCTAATTTTTCTGTATTTTTTGTAAAGATGGGGTTTCACCTTGTTGCTCAGGTTAGTCTCAAACTCCTGTGCTCAAGTAATCTGCCAACCTCGGCCTCTCACAGTGCTGGGATTACAGGCGTGGGCCACCATGCACAGCCAATGCTATAATTATTTACGCTGCATATTAATCCACTGCCTGGATGTGTTTTAATTTATTTTCCTAGTCTCTTATTATTGGATATATAGGTTGCTTCTGTTTTTTCTATTATAAAAAGTGTTGAGATTATTTTATTTGAGAATGCATCTTTATATACTTGTCTAAAATATTTAAAATTGGAACTGCTCAGGCTCAGGCTGGGCACAGTGGCTTATACCTGTAATTCCAGCACTTGGGGAGGCTGGTGAGGGACAATTAGTTGAGGCCAGGAGTTTGTAACCAGCCCTGGCACAACAGTGAGACCCTGTTACTATAGAAAAAAAAAAAAGAAAGAAAATAAATTGCTTGGTCAAAGGCTACAAATGTTTTACATTTTAGTAGTTGAACTGCACTCCAGAGACCATATTAATAAACATTTCCTTGGTTGATTGTGAATATTCACATGTACTGGGGCAAGTCACTGAAATTCTCTAAGTCTCAATTAATTTTTCTGTTCAAAATAGGAATAATAGTGTCTACCATTTACCTTACTAGGTACTTAGGAGATACAAATGAAATAATACATAATACATGTAAATACTTTTTTTTTTTTTTTGACAGAGTCTGGCTCTGTCACCAGGCTGGAGTGCAGTGGCATGATCTTAGCTCATGGCAACCTCCCCCTTCTGGGTTCAAGCGATTCTCCTACTTCAGCCTCCCAAGTAGCTGGGACTACAGGCGTGTGCCACCACGCTCAGCTAATTTTTGTGTTTTTAGTAGAGGCGGGGTTTCACCGTGTTGGCCAGGATGGCGTCTATCTCTTGACCTTGTGATCTGCCCGCCTTGGCCTCCCAAAGTACTGGAATTACAGGTGTGAGCCACCGTGCCTAGCTGTAAATACTTTTAAAAAATGAAAGTGCCACTGTCATATATAGTATTCATACTATTAAGCCATCTGTTATTGGAAGGATGAAAGTAAGAGACCCTGAATCTTCTGTGATCTTAGTTTAACACCCAAAATAAAGAATGGTGGTGGTGGTGGTAACATGAGCTTTCAAGATTTCCTTATGGGAAAGAGCATCCTAGCTTTAGAAACATCATTTATTATTGTAGAAATAAGCACACCAATATGAATGTAGACTTTTCCATACAAGGACATTTAGAGAAGTGGGATAATTTTTGTTTTAATATTAGAATGGGGTAAGATATCATTCAACTCCACTCCTCATTCTACAGATGAGAAAGCAGAGGCCCTGAGAAGTTGAATTCTCGGGTTCCATCTGCTGACATGTGGCAGAATCTAGGTTAGACCTCAGCCCTCTGACCCTCCATCCATGTCCTTTCCTCTATACCCTGCAGCTCTAATGATACAGTGAGGAGATGGCGGTATTTTTTCTATCCCTCAGATGAAAATTAAGCTAGTGTTATAATCTGTTTAATAGTTATTTAGAAGTTTATTCTTAAAATCAATGCCTGAATAGGCTTACTGGGCTATTTGAGAGTCAGGTTACTAAATTCTTATTAGCCACTTGAAATTCCTGTAGAGATAATAGAATTTTTCAAACTGACTCTTTAAGCCAAATTAGAAATAAAATCCTTTTCTCATGAATGACACTCAATTTAGACAGCATTTCTTAGAAGTGAATTATTTGGTAAAGTTCTCAGAATCTCTTTGTCTTTGGTTCATCTCTAAACTTATTTCATTTTATGACTTTACATGAAGAAACTATGAGTACAGATGGCCTCACGTTATGTGGGAGATTTCAATCAGCCTGCAAAACAAACCAGATGACCAAGTCCTCCAGAACTGTCTGAACATGTCTCAAAGTCCATTCCCTGAATATATCCCCAGGTACCTTCCTCAGGATCTCTCTTTTTACTGGCATTTTGAAAAAATGTCTGATAGAAGCTAGGAATAAATAACAAAGAGAAATTGAAATTGATAGCCCTTCTAATTCTTTGCATCTGGGTCTTCTATAAGTAGAAGAGCTTTTATATTTAGAAAGGGAACACCCCCTCCAGCGAATCATGTGCTGGAACACAACCATTGAGAATGCTTGTCCTTCTGTAGGAACAGAGGCTTGCAGGGTTTCTGGGTAGAGCTCAGCTTCTCATGTGGCCATGCCTGACTCCTGTGCCACAGGGCTTTACATGCAAAGCAATACTTAGTCTTGCACTTGCTAATATTTTCAACTATGAATAGTAGAAAATGAGGTCACATGAAGCAAAGACTTAAGAGTTTGCTGGAGCAGACCAGCAGGAAGATAAATTACAGTGAAAACTTGATTTTTCTCCTTCTTTTCTTTTCCTTCCCTCCCTCCCTCCCTCCCTTGCTCCCTCCCTCTCTCTCTTTCTCCCTTCCTCCCCTCCTCCCTTCTTCCCTTCTTCCCTCCCTTCCTTCCTTCTTTATTTTGTCAGGGTCTTGCTTTTTTGCCCAGTCTGGAATGCAGTAGCATAACCACAGCTCATTGCAGCTTCAACCTCCTGGACTCAAGCTATCCTCACACCTCAGCCTCTTGAGTAGCTGGGACTACAGGTGTGTGCCACCATGCCTGGCAATTTTTATTTCAATTAAAGATACATATTTTTTTGTAGAGATGGGCTGCACTGTGTTGCGCATGCTGGTCTCAAACTGCTGGGCTCAAGCAATCCTTCCACCTTGGCCTCCCAAAGTGCTGGGATTACAAGTGTGAGCCACCATGCCTGGCCAAAAACTTGATTTGTACATAATATGAAAATATGCAGATAATACACATATTTAGGTCTTTAAAGAGTTGCTTTTTAAATTTCAGATTTCTCTTTTGCCATATATAGTTAGACAGGCATATAATTGTAGATTTGAAATGGGTAAGAGTATTTTCCCTAACGTAAGTGCTTCTTTATGTTAAATTGTTTTCTTTCTGTTATTCATTTAAAAATTGGGTTGTCTATTTTTCTTTAACATGCAGCAATTAGATAGTGTGATGATTCGAACGTGAGAATTATCCATTGGAATACTGTTTCAGTGTATTTGCCAAATTGTCATCAAGCATAATTTACACAAAATCCTGACACTCTTTCTTGAAAATAAATTTGATTTTCCTATCCCCTTTCTTTTGAAACAAAATTGGTTCATTTTAAAATTTTTCTTTGTGATGTTGTTGCTAGGGGAACAATACGGTAAACCTTGTAGTCTCTGTCCCCTTTATTTTCTTTAGATTTACCCTGATCTGTTTTTATCAGTTCTGTCCTATTTTAAAATTATATAACACTTATAACCTGCCTCAAACCTACTTTGGAAGTACTGAAGTATAAATCCTAAACAAATGACTGAGTTTACTGACTATGCATCTGCCTAGCTAAAATGGTTTTGGGGGAAAGGTGATTGACCAAAGAAGGACATTCTGGAGTGTCTTCTTTGATTAGAGGAAGGGATTTTATTGTAATCTTAACCTGGTGATTTTTTAAGAGCTAAAGATTTTATTTGTTTCTGTTTTTTCAGTGGTAGAAGAGCATATGTAGTAAAGGGCAGATATATATGCATTTAAAAAATTTACAAATGGCTAAGACTTGATAAATGCATGAGTATAGTCAGTTACAAAGAAGATACAATAATAGTGCTAATGCCAATGGGATCCATGGAAATTGGCCTAAATATTATCACGGTACCTTATGTGAAAAGCAACATTCACTGTGGTTTAATTTTAACGTGGAGCAGTCTTATAGTACTTTCAGTGCCATTAGTGCCATCTTACTTAATTTGTCAAATCTTTCAAAATGAAGAAAAAATAGAAATATTGTCTTTAGGTCTCAGAAATATAGTTCAATTTTGACTTCAAAAAAGATCAAAATCTTCCTTTTTACAAAAAACGAAATATAAAATACAAAGCTGTAATACTATTTAAACAAATCACCAAGTACAACTGTTTTCAGAAGTAAACATGCATAATTTTTTTTGTTTTATTATCAAATAACAAAAATATTTAACTGATGACAAGCCTTTTAAAATGTATTATACTATCAAATTGAAATTTTGATGGATGTGAAATGTAAGTTAATCAAGTTTATATTATGGTTCAATAATGGTTTTTCAAATGGCTGGGTCAAAATATCTGTCTCAAAATAAGTACCTTAAATTATCACATATCTGTAGTTGGCAGGTAGGACTGGTCGTGACCAGAATCAGAGAAGTGGATCTTGTCCTCGGACCCCAAATATAACTCTTAATGGACTTGCTATTTCTTTAGTACTAATAATTTTATGCATTTTTAATCACAGAAAGATACTAACTTACCCAAGAGGTGGGAATTACATGTATTAGATGAAATAATTTATTATGAAAACATCAATGATCTTCAACTTATGATATTCAAATAAATGATAGTCTTCAAAGTACTTTTAAAACTTCAAAATATGGAATGGTAATTATGAATTTAGCTAAGACATAACTTCACAGACTGACTTAATTTGTCGAATTGGCATAATAGAGGTTTCTTGGTGAAAACAAGGTTGAGTTACTATTAAATCATATCTACTGAGTAGGGCCTGAGGAAATCCAATATAGAAGAGGTAGATATTGATTAAATGGGAGAGGGGGAAAGGGTGAAGCTCCCTTGGCAATGACGTTTTTAGCAGTATCAGGTAAGGTCTCGAGGATTCTGAACCCTATTATATCTCCTTTACTGTTTGGCTTCACATGGCCCTGGTGTGGAATAGAGGTAACTCAGAATTAGAAACTTGCCTCGGGTAACTGAGAGTTCTTGATATAACAAATACAATAAGAATATTCCCTCTCCCATCATCCCCAACAATGTGTTAGGGCAGGCTGAACTAAAAAAAAAAATCTTAACCTTCTTGTTAATTAAAGGGTCGACTTTAGGACTTCAACACAGTACTCGATGAGAGAGTAAAACCAAACGGATACTTGAATGATGACTACACTGGAAATTCCTCCCTGTGTGCTGCTGGCACTGACATCCTGATAGAGTTCAGGTGCCTGGTGAAGCTGCACAGACAGTGCCTGGTCTCCAGACCACATGCTTTTCATCTATGTCATGAACATGAAATTTCTGATTTGTTCCATTGGCATTTTCATCTCTGTTTAGAGGCCATAACATTAGTTTTATAATTGGGACCCATATCATGCTAAAATAAAAAAATTAAATATTTCTCTTCCATTCACTTCCCTG
Source organism: Cacajao melanocephalus (assembly GCA_963573385.1). NCBI lineage: Eukaryota > Metazoa > Chordata > Mammalia > Primates > Pitheciidae > Cacajao > Cacajao melanocephalus. The sequence goes on along the minus strand of CAUYLG010001100.1, from coordinate 20,961 downwards.
AGACCTCCTTCTCCTAATTTTGTAAGGCTGACTTGGTCATATCAGTAACTCACAGTTATTTACTTTGCCATCTGGGGATTACATCAGACGTCCTATGGTACAGTTATTATCCATTGACCAAACTCGTATCTTTCTCTATCTGCCTACTTGATAGCAAGTTAGTGTGAGCGAAAAGCCTTGGCAAATACATGTAAGTATATAAAATAAAGTTAACTTGTTTAGGATGGAAATTCTTTTACCACCCTAGAACTGTATTAACATCAGAAATATTTCAAATTTGCTTTCATTTTTTAAAAGGGAACCCAAAATAGAGAAAAGTCTACTGACAAAAAACAATTTTTTAGACTAGGATAATGATCTTTGTTCTAATTACATGCAACTTTAATAGACACTTTGATAATTAGGAGCTTAGAGTTGTAATGTTGTCTCCTTCTAAACTTGAAGAAGCTTTTAACTTTTGGTATGTTGTTATTTTCTTCGCCAAAGTAAGGATAAATATTGACTTCATAAAATTCATGAGCAGTAATGATGTTACCTAATTTCCACAGATGACAGAAGCTGTATAATTATATATGTTGCTGATGTCATACTTAGTTTTATATTCTTAGGAAGTTTTCCTATATTATTTGTAATCGTAAATGTCCCTGAAAGTATTATTAGTAGTCACAATAGTAATGAAGAAAATGAACAACATAAAGGGTTGATTATCATACAAAGTTATTACTTTTTTAAATAGAGGTTAAAGAGCAGAATAACATCTTTGCAGACAATAAAAGCATGCCAGAAATAAATGCCCACAAAATAAGTGAAAATGATGCCCAATATTGCCAACTGAGCCAAAAACAATTGAGAAAATGATAGAAGCCATGAAATAAAAACATGAATCAGAATTTTAAAAACTCAAGAATATAATAATTAAAGAGAAGGAAGACTTTATCAGGGAGGTAAAGTCAGGAAAGAATTAGAAATAAAAGTATAAAAGAATTTCAGGAATAAAGACTATGCTAGAAGGAAGGAATGCAAGGACAACTAAATTCAGCAGATATTAGTTTAAGAAAAAACAGAGTGTGGATAGGAGGAAAGACGTTCATAATAGCCCCAAACTAGAAACAACCCAGATATCCATCAATTGGTAAAAAGATAGAGAAAATTTCATTCATAAAGGAATACTACTTGTCAATAAAAATAATTGAACTATTTATACATACAACAATATGAATCTGAAAAGCATTATGCTACATGAAATAAGTCAGACATAAGAAAGACTGTGCAGTGGAGTTCATTTAGATGACATTCTAAAAAAAGGCAAAACATAGGGACAAAACGCACATCAGTGGTTGCTAGAGATGGAATGATGCATATGGGGGTAAGGCGGAGGCAACTGACTGCAAAGAGGCATGAGAGAACTTTTTGGGGCAATGAAAATGTTCTAGAGTTTGACCATACTGCTGTTTATATTTGTAAATATTTGCCAAGCTACATACTTATAAAAGGATGAACTCTACTGTATGTTAACTACACTTCAGTAAAAAATAAATAATAAAGGGATAAAGTTTTGAGAAAAAGTTACAGACACAGGCAGATTGCTAAGAAGATTCAACACATGCATAATAGGGATCCCAAAGAACAAAAACAAAAACGGTGGAATAGAACCAATATTAACATCTCTACCTCATGAAAACTTCCCTGAAATAAAATTTTAAGTGATTAAAATTACATATTGGAAAGGCAATATATGTATGAGAAAAAGAAAAAAGAAAATCTGCCCAGAAAAGTAAAAACCCTTGGACTGTACAAAGGAAAAAGAAGAAAAAAATTCAGTTGTCATCTAATGTAAACAGCCAAGTCATTAATAAGAAAAAGAATATCAAATTGTCACCAAAATTTGTTAACTGATTTTTTTTTTCCCAGAAGACAATGTAGTGACATATGTAGGATACTCAGGGAAGAAAAATGGGAGCTAAGGGTTCAGCCACATAGAACTTCAGGTATAAAGGCCACAGACAAACTTGCAAGAAATCAGGACATATTGTTCTCATAAATAGTTACTGTAGAATCTCCTGGAGAATATATGTTAGGTAATCGGAATAATGGGAGAAATATCCATGTAAAGACTACTGGCGGTGATCAGCTGATCAAAATACACAAAAGTAAAGACAACTATGCAAGTCTTGACAAAATCATACGACATCATCAATGAATTAGTCTTTCCAAAAAAGAAAAGAAAAATAAAACTGAATATAATCAAGCTTTTAGGTCTGTCAATTTCCAGGAGAACTGGAAAGAGAGAGAGGGTTAATATGAATTAGTGAATTAGATAAATAATATCATGGGGCTGCAATCAGCAAAACCCAGACTGTGTGAAACTCTACAGGACAAACAACCCTATTTCTTCAGCAAAATTTCCAGGATAGAGAGGGAGACAGAGAGAGATGAAATGTACAGATTAAAAGAGATATAAGAGATATATTAACTGGCCATGGCCGAATAGGAACAGCTCTGGTTTTCAGCTCCCAGGGAGAACAATGCAGAAGGCAACTGATTTCTACATTTCCAACTGAGGTATCCAGTTCATCTCATTGGGACTGATTAGGCAGTGCCAACCCATAAGAGGGTGAGCAGAAACAGGGTGGGGCGCTGCTTCACCCAGGAAGTGCAAGGAGATGGGGGTACTTTTCTCCCCAAGCCAAGAGTAGCCATGATTGACTCTGCTGCCTGGCTAGTTACTATCCTTTCCCATGGTTTTTCCAATCTGCAGATCAGGAGATTCCCTCAAGTGCCTACACCACCAGTGCCCTGGGTTTCAAGCACAAAGCTGGGCGGCTGTTTGGGCAGATGCCAAGCTAACTGCAGGAGTTTCTTTTTATACCGCAGTGGCACCTGGAACCACAGTAAGATAGAACAGTTAACTCCCCTGAAAAGGGTTTTGAAGCCAGAGAGCCAAGTGGTCTCGCTCAGTGGATCCCACTCCCATGGAGCCCAGCAAACTAAGAACCACTGGCTTGAAATTCTTGCTGCCAGCACAGGAGTCTGAAGTCGATCTGGGATGATCAAGCTTGATGTGGGGAGGTGCATCCACCATTACTGAGGCTTTAGTAGGCAGTTTTCCTCTGACAGTGCTAAAGAGACTGGAAGGTCTGGACTGGGTGGAACATACCACAGTGCAGCAAAGTGACTGTGGCCAGAGTACCTCTCTGAATTCCTCCTCAAGCATCTTTGAAGAAAAGGTAACAGCCTCTGTTAGGGGCTTACAGACACAACCCCCATGTCCCTGGGACGGAGCACCAGGGGGAAGGGGCAGCTGTGGATGCTGCTTCAGCAGATTTAATTGTTCCTGCCTGTCTGCCTGCCACCTCTGAAGAGAGCAGCCAATCCTGGTAAGAGGGATTCTCCCAGTAAAGCGCACAAGCTCTGCTAAGGGAAAGACTGCCTCCTCATGTGGGTCCCTGACCCCTGTGCCTCCTGATGGGGAGACATCTCCCAACAGAGATTGGCAAACACCTCATATAGGAGAGCTCTGACTGGCATCAGGCCAATGCCCCTCTGGGACGAAGCTTCCAGAGGAAGGAGACAGCAATCTTTGCTATTCTGCAGCCTTCACTGGTGATACCCAGGAAACAGAGTCTGGAGTGACCTCCAGCAAACTTCAGCAGACCTGCAGAAGAGGAGCCTGACTGTTAGAAAAAAAATTAACAAACAGAAAGCAACAACATCAACATCAGTGTAAAACTCCATCACAAAAACTCCATCCGAAGGCCATCAGCTTCAAAGATCACAGGTAGATAAATCCACAAAGATGAGGAAAAACCAGTGCAAAAATGCTGAAAATTCCCAAAACCAGAATGCCTCTTCTCCTCCAAATGATCGCAACTCCTCTCCAGCAAGTGCACAAAACTAGATGGAGAATGAGATTGACGAATTGACAGAAGTAGGCTTCAGAAGATGAGTAACAGCAAACTCCTCTGAGCTAAAGGAGCATGTTGTAACCCAATGCAAGGAAGCTAAGAACCTTGATAACAGGTTTCAGAAACTGCTAACTAGAATAACTAGTTTAGAGGGGAACATAAATGACCTGATTGAGCTGAAAAACATAGCACAAGAACTTCGTGACACATACACAAGTATCAATAGCCGAATCAAACAAGCAGAAGAAAGGGTATCAGAGATTGAAGGTCAACTTACTGAAATAAGATGTGAAGACAAGATTAGAGAAAAAAGAATGAAAAGGAACTAACAAAGCCTCCAAGAAATATGGGACTATGTGAAAAGACCAAACCTATGATTGATTGGTATACTTGAAGTGACAGGGAGAATGGAACCAAGTTAGAAAACGCACTTCAGGATATTATCTAGGAGAGCTTCCACAACCTAGCAAGATAAGCCCACATTCAAATTAAGGAAATACAGAGAACACCACTATCATACTCCTCGAGAAGAGCAACCCCAAGACACATAATCATAGATTTTCCAAGATTGGAATGAAGGAAAAAATGTTAAGGGCAGCCAGAGAGAAAGGTCAGGTTACCTACAAAGGGAAGCCCATCAGACTAACAGTAGATCTCTCTGCAGAAACCCTGCATGCCAGAAGAGAGTGGAGGCCAATACTCAACATTCTTAAAGAAAAGAATTTTCAACCTAGAATTTCATATCCAGCCAAACTAAGCATCATAAGGGAAGGAGAAATAAAATCCTTTACAGACAAGCAAATGCTGAAGGATTTTGTCACCACCAGGCCTGCCTTACAATAGCTCCTGAAGATAGCACTAAATAGGGAAAGGAAAAAACCAGTACCAGCCACTGCAAAAACATACCAAAATATAAAGACCAATGACACTACGAAGAAACTGCATCAACTAGTCAGCAAAATAACCAGTGAGCATCATGATGACAGGATCAAATTCACACCTAACAATATCAACCTTAAATGCAAATGGGCTAAATGCCCCAATTAAAAGACACAGACTAGCCAATTGGATAAAGGGTCAAGACCCATCAGTATGCTGTATTCAGGATATCCATCTGACATGCAAAAACACACATAGGATCAAAATAAAGAAATGGAGGAATACTTACCAAGCAAATGGAAAGAAAAAAAAAAGGAAAGCAGGGGTTGCAATGCTAGTCTCTGATAAAACAGATTTTATACCCACGAAGATCAAAAAGACAAAGAAGGGCATTACATAATGGTAAAGTGATCAATGCAACAAGAAGAGCTAACTATCCTAAATATATATGCAACCAACGCAGGAGCACTCAGAATCATAGAACAAGTTTTTAGAGACCTAAAAAGAGACTTAGACTCCCACACAATAATAGTGGGAGACTTTAATGCCCCACTATCTATATTACACAGATCAACAAGACAGAAAATTAGCAAGGATATTCAGGACTTGAACTCAGCTCTGGACCAAGCAAACCTAATAGATATCTACAGAACTCTCCACCTCAAATCAACAGAATATACATTCTTCTCAGCGCCACATAGCACTTATTCTAAAATTGACCACATAATTGGAAGTAAAACACTCCTCAGCAAATGCAAAAGAATGGTAATCATAATAAATAGTCTCTCAGGCCACAGTGCAATTAAATTAGAACTCAGGATTAAGAATCTTACTCAAAACTGCACAACTACATGGAAATTGAACAATCTGCTCCTGAATGACTACTGGTTAAATAATGAAATTAAGGCAGAAATAAAGATGTTATTTGAAACCAATGAGAACAAAGAGACAATGTACCAGAATCTCTGGAACACAGCTAAAGCAGTGTTTAGAGGGAAATTTATAGCACAAATGCCCGCATCAGAAAGCTGTAAATATCTAAAATCAACACCCTTACATCACAATGAAACAAACTAGAGAAACAAGAGCAAATAAAGCTAAAGCTAGCAGAAGACAAGAAATAGCTAAGATCAGAGCAGAACTGTAGGAGACAGAGACACGAAAAACCCTTCCAAAAATCAGTGTATTCAGGAGCTGGTGTTTTTTTGTTTTTTTGGTTTTTTTTGAAAAGGTTAGCAAAATAGACCACTAGCCAGACTAATGAACAAAAGAGAGAAGAATCAAATAAATACAATAAAAATGATAAAGCGGATATCACCACTGATCCAACAGAAATACAAATCACCATCAGAGAATACTATAAACACCTCTACGCAAATAAACTAGAAAATCTAAAATGGGTAAATTCCTGGACACATACACCCTCCCAAGACTAAACTGGGAAGAAGTTGAATCCCTGAACAGACCAATAACAAGTTCTGAAATTGAGGCAATAATTAATAGCCTACCAACCAAATAAAGCCCAGGATCAGACAGATTCACAGATGAATTCTACCAGAGGTACAAAGAGGAGCTGGTATAATTCATTCTGAAACTATTCCAAACAATAGAAAAAGAGAGACTCCTCCCTAACTCATTTAATGAGGCCAGAATCATCCTGATACCAAAACTTGGTAGAGACACAACAAAAAAGGAAAATTTCAGGCCAATATTTCTGATGAACATCGATGTAAAAATCTTCAATAAAATGCTGGCAAACTGAATCCAGCAGCACATCAAAAATCTTATCCATCCCGATCAAGTCGGTTTCATCCCTGGAATGCAAGGCTATTTCAACATATGCAAATCAATAAAGTTAAACCATCACATAAATAGAACCAAGGACAAAAGCCACATGATTATCTCAGTAGATGCAGAAAAGGCCTGTGATAAAATTCCACGTCCCTTCATGCTAAAAACTCTCAATAAACTAGGTGTTGAGGGAACATATCTCACAATAATAAGAGCTATTTATGACAAACCCATAGCCAATATCATGCTGAATGGGCAAAAGCTGTGAGCATTCCCTTTGAAAACCAGCACAAGACAAGAATGCTCTCTATCCACTCCTATTCAACATAATATTGGAAGTTCTGGCAAGGGCAATCAGGCAAGAGAAAGAAATAAAGGGTATTCAGATAGGAAGAGAGGAAGTCAAATTGTCTCTCTGCAGATGACATGATTATATATTTATAAAACCCCATCATCTCAGTGCAAAAACACCTTAAGCTGTCAAGTAACTTCAGCAAAGTCTCAGGATATAAAAATCAATGTGCAAAAATCACAAGAATTTCTATACACCAACAATAGAGAGCCAAGTCACAACCCTGAGTGAACTCCCATTCACAATTGCTACAAAGAGAATAAAATACCTAGGAATACAACTTACAATGGATGTGAAGGACCTCTTTAAGGAGAACTACACACCACTGCTCAAGGAAATAAGAGAGGACACAAACAAATGGAAAAACATTCCATGCTCACAGATAAGAAGAATCAGTATCATGAAAATGGCCATATTGCTCAAAGTAAATTATTGATTCAATGCTATCTCCATCAAGCTACCATTGACTTTCTTCATATAATTAGAAAAAAACTGCTTTAAATTTCATATAGCACCAAAAAAGAGACTGTACAGCCAAGACAATCCTAAGCAAAAAGAACAAAGCTGGAGGCATTACGTTACCTGACTTCAAACTATACTACAAGTCTACAGTAACCAAAACAGCATGGTACTGGTACTCAGAAATAACACCACACATCCACAGTCATCTGATCTTCGACAACCTGACAAAAACAAGCAGTGGGGAAAGGATTCCCTATTTAATAAATGGTGCGGGGAAAACTGGCTAGCCTTATGGAGAAAACAGAAACTGGACCCCTTCCTTATATCTTATACAAAAATTAACTCAAGATGGCTTAAAGACTTAAATGTAAAACCCAAAACCATAAAAACCCCAGGAGAAAACCTAGGCAATACCATTCAGGATATAGGCATGGGCAAAGACTTCATGACTAAAACACCAGAAGCGGGGCCGGGTGCGGTGGCTCACGCCTGTTTTCCCAGCACTTTGGGAGGCCGACGTGGGTGGATCATGAGGTCAAGAGATCGAGACCATCCTGGCCAACATAGTGAAACCCCATGTCTACTAAAAATACAAAAATTAGCTGGGCATGGTGGCACACGCCTGTAGTCTCAGCTACTCAGGAGGCTGAGGCAGGAGAATTGCTTGAACCCGGAAGGCAGAGGTTGCAGTGAGCCAAGATCGTGCCACTGCACTCCAGCCTGGTGCCCGGGGATGGAGCGAGACTCTGTCTCAAAAAACAAACAAAAAAAAACAAACAAAAAAAAACCCACCAGAAGCAATTGCAACAAAAGCCAAAATTGACAAATGGGATATAATGAAACTAGAGAGCTTCTGCACAGCAAAAGAAACTACTATCAGAGTGAACAGGCAACCTAGAGCATGGGAGACATTTTTTGCAATCTATCCATCTGACAAAGTTCTAATGTCCAGAATCTATGAGGAACTTACACAGAAAAAACAGCCCCATCAAAAAGTGGGTGAAGGATATGAACAGACACTTCTCAAAAGAAGACATTTATGTGGACAATAAACATATGAAAAAAAGCTCATCATCACTGGTCATTAGAGAAGTTCAAATCAAAACCAAAATGAGATACCACCTCATGCCAGTTAGAATGGCAATCATTAAAAAGTCAGGAAACAACAGATGCTGGCAAGGCTGTGGAGAAACAGGAACACTTTTACACTGTTGGTGGGAGTGTAAATTAGTTCAACTGTGTGGAAGACAGTGTGATGATTCCTTAAGGATCTAGAACCAGAAATACCCATTTGACCCAGCAATCCCATTACTGGGTATATACCCAAAGTATTATAAATCATTCTACTATAAAGACACATGCACACATATGTTTACTGCAGCACTATTTATAATAGCAAAGACTTGGAAGCAACCCAAATGCCCATCAATGATAGACTGGTTAAAGAAAATGTGGCACATATACACCATGGAATACTATGCAGCCATAAAAAAGGGGTTCATGTCCTTTGCAGGAACATGGATGAAGCTGGAAGCCGTCATTCTTGGCAAACTGACACAGGAACAGAAAAGCAAACACCACATGTTCTTACTCATAAGTGGGAGTTGAACAGTGAGAACACATGGACACAGGGAGGGGAACATCACACACCAGGGCCTGTCAGGGGGTCGGGGACAAGGGGAGGGAGAGCATTAGGACAAATACCTAATGCATGCGGGGCTTAAACCTAGATGACAGGTTGATACATGCAGCAAACCACCATGGTTCATGTATATGTATGTAACAAACCTGCACATTCTGCACATGTATCCCAGAACTTAAAGTAAAAAAGAAAAAAAAAAGATATTAACCAATCAATGTGTAGACCCTGTTTGGATCCTAATTCAAAATATAAGCTGTAAAAACATATATATATATATGTGTATATATATATATATGTGTATATATATATATATATATATACACACACACACTTTTTTGGCAAGACTAACTTATTGATATATGTGTATATATATAAAACACAAAACAATTGAAGTAATGCATACATATATTGAACATTTGATAATATAAAGGTATTAATTTTTATGGAAGTATAATAATGGTAATGTGGTTATATTTGAAAGGAGTGTACATGGACACAGAGAACGATAGACCCCAGAGTCTACTTGAGGTGAAGAGTAGGAGGAGGGTGAGGATGGGAAAACTACCTATTGGTTACTGTGATCATTACCTGGGTGACAAAATAATTTGTACACCAAATCAATCCAAATTGCTGTGACATACAATTTACCCATGTAACAAATCTGCACATGTATCCCTGAACCTAAAATGAAAGTTAGAAGGGAAAACAAAAGCAAAAAGAAGCAATAATATTTCAGTACATTTAGCAATATGTACTGAAATATTATTTAGATGGAATGTTAGGATGCTTCGAATTTGCTTGAAATTAATTTGAGGTTGGGGGAATAAGTGGGAACAAAGACGAAACAAGATTGGTTGAATTAATGCCTGTTATTGCTGGATATTGGGTACATGAGAGTTCATTATCCTCTTCTCTCTGCTTTTGTATGTTTGAAAATTTCCATAAAAAAGTTTAAAAATAGAATGACTAACATTTATATAAAGATTTTCATAAATCTGTAGTGAAACATTATTACTCTCTTGGACAAGAAACAGAATCTTAGACAGGTGATGATTTGCCCCAGGACATGTAACTAAATTGTCAGAATCAGGAATCCAGTCCCGATCCTCTGACACTGTCTTGTCTCTGCTTGTCTAAATCATGTTGTCCTAAAAAACAGAATGGTTCTTCTTTGTCCTCTGATCTTCAGTGTGGAAGAGGTCAGAATCCCAAGAAGTTGGTCTGTAATTCCTGCAGTGTCATGTATTTTACTTTTCAATGAGACGCCCAATATTTCCTCAGCTTCCATTCAGGATGCACCTCTCTGTTTCTTTTCTTTTGCCCTTGCATATTAAATTTTCCTGGCTTTATTTGCATTTAATTTCTATTTTCTTCTTTTTTCACTCCCTTCTTCTATATTCCCTTTTCTCCATAGTCTTTCTCATCAAGGGACTTTTCAACTGCTGATTACAGCCCTTCTCTTCTTGGATGTGCTATAGATATTGTTACTTCTCCCTCATTTTCACCCTAATTGTCATCTGCCTTTCAAGGAGTCTGATAAACTTAACCAGCAAAGGGAGCTCTCACAAGGCAGTCCTAGGATAGGAACCCAGACAGTAGCATTCAGAATCTAGAAAAACTTGTGATTTTCCTACTGAAAAATGATTAACACTGGCACCTTGAACATAGTAGGTAGGTACTCTGTTAATATTTACTGGTGACAGGAATGAAGAGAAAATTAAATGACATATTGAGAAGAGGTAGTTTCATGCCAAAAATATTTCTTACTCTGTGCCTTTTGAGGTGTGGGACTTAGTTACTTTCATCCCTGAATGACTTGCTTTCTATATCAAGGAAGTGAATACACCAAAGTCCTGTGAGACAATGCCTTTCTCTTTCATGTAGTAAAGGTTAGCCCACCTCTGTCAGTATAGCATAGAAACCCTAGATTGGGAGCTTCTTGAGGGCAGGGACTTTGTTGATTTAAGTTTAGATCTCTGTTCTTAGGCATCCTGTAATTGCAGGATGTTACCTTTCTTGCATAGATTAGGTGTTACAAAGGACTTGGTAATTTACACATCTGTGCTACCATGACTTAAGACAAAAGCACAAATCAGGACTTTTGTTTTTGTTATGGTTGTTTTTTTTTGAGACAGAGTCTCACTCTGTCAGGAGGCGCCAGGCTGGAGTGCAGTGGCGCAACCTTGGCTCACTGCAACCTCCACCTCCCGGGTTCAAGCAATTCTCCTGCCTCAGCCTCCCGAGTAGCTGGGACTACAGGGGTGTGCCACCATGCCCAGCTAATTTTTTTGTATTTTTAGTAGAGACGGGGTTTCACCATGTTGGCCAGGATGGTCTCGATCTCTTGAGTTCGTGATCCACTTGCATTGGCCTCCCAAAGTGCTGGGATTACAGGTGTGTTTTTGTTATATGTTTTATTGTCCTCCCTCCTCTCATCTTTTTCTCTCCAGTCTCCCTCCCAGGTACTCCATATCCTTATGTTGCTTTCTTCTCATCAAAGCCCTGATAGAAGCACAACCACTTCCAAAGACTTGCCAGTCCTCAAATGTCCTGTGTTCTAATTGGACTTGCCCCCCTTTGCTCTAATAATCCTATTCCACCTTCATCAAAATATTGCTGGGTACTGATTTTAGAGCATCTGTTTTAAGTGATGCTTAATAATATACAAATAATAGGCAGGTTTAGTCCAAATTAATCTCTGCCTAGTGGATGTGTAGAAACTGTCCTAAACTCAACAGTGACACTATTGGAATAGGTATCTCCACTAGAAAGTTTGTGATCCCTCATCTGTTTTGTCATACCTCCCTGACAATTGGGGTGTACTGGGAGAACTGTTGCAACTCTGGGGAAGTGTTTTGCTGTCCTGCCACTAGACTTTGTGCCAGGAAATAATTTCTAGGCATTTCCTGGTAAAGTTCATCAACTTGTTTTGAAGAAGTCCTGTGAAAGCAGTAGAGGGTTTTGTGTTGCTTTTCAACAATCTCCAACGGAGGAGATTTTCATAGCCTCCTTGGTATGGCAGTGTATAACAAACTATGATCACTAGCATTCCCCCAAGTAATTTAAGAAGAATTAAAAACAAGATAGGCACACACAAGTTTATACGTTAAAAAAAATTAGATTATGTAACATACTAAACTACCAGTAGATTCCTAGTGTTTCTTGGTAGTAGGAAACTTTTGAAAACATTTCCAATAATCTGTATAAATAAACTCAAGACAGTTTGATCTTTCTCTGTAAGAAAGTAGGCAAGATCTAGTAATGAAATCACTATTTGCTGACAAGGAAAGTACTTGCTGTACATTTACTGTTTACTTGTATTTTAGCACCACCTACTGTTGATAGAGAAACAACAGCTTTCTCATTTTTTCTTGCCTTGCTAGTTAAAAGAATATCTTGGCTCATCAGCCAGACATGCTGCTCGGAGATGTTTCTAACGTTATGATATAGAGATTGCATTATGCCTGTTTCCAAAATGAAAGATTATACCTTCAGCTACCTAAAGATCAGAATTGATACTTATTTACATGCATATATGACATATTTTTTCTCTTTCCAAATCAGATTTTTACTTTCTAATAAAATAGCCTGTAGATGTTGGGAAATTACTGATTTGCTTTAACTTCAGTTGCTGTTTCAGTGAACAAATACTTGAATGGCAAAACATCATTTCCTCTGAATATAATTACTAATATAAAATGATGTCATATTAGATCCAGGGTTAGCACTTACATACCATCACTCCCTTTCCTCCACCCTCAACAGAATCTTTATCACTAAAAAACCCACAAAACATCAACTAGGATATGTGATGTTTAGAGCTTTCCTACTCAAAGTGTGATCTGCGGACTGGACGCTTGGGCAACACCTGGGAACTGTTAGAACTGCAGGATTACTGTCTCCCTACAGTTTAACAAGATCCACAGGTGATTTGTATGCACATTAATATTTGAGAAGCAATGTTTCAGGCATTTCTTGTATTCCACCCTACCCACACCCGGTGGAAGACTGAACAGCAGTCAAACCAAGAGTAACGTCTTTCATTACAACTTTGAATTTACAATATCTTATTCTCAGAAAAAGTTAGATGATTTTCTTCTCTGACTCATGGCTTATTTAATGTAAATTGCATCACTGCTGTCATTGGAGCTCACATAAGCAACTAAACAAAGAAGGCACAGTTCTTTCCCACTGGATCTGTCAGCTTCATCTCTGGGGAAAGTAATCAGGGAGCCATTTAAAACAGCTGAGAGGAAAACTGCCAACTCTGAAATTTTAGGGCGTATAAATGCTAACCAAATATTTAAGTTTGGTATGATAGAATCATAGCTTGAACAGACAGTAGAGGTAGGCTTACTTCTGACATTTGAAGTAGAAACACATAGAGCTAGAATTATTAATAATTTGGAAATTTTAAAGCTTGATTTTTCTTCAATCTGCATTTTCTTAAAACCCATCTCTTTCTTCTATTTAAAAATCTAGTAAGTTTACCATGAGAGCAGTAACAGCCATTTGCTTTTTGGATATTGAATTAGTTCATAAATTTAACAAATGAATGTCATTCACAAATTGAGTTAATTTTCCTAAGACATTTAATCCATCTAATAATCTCAAATACTTTAGATATGTAAGAGGATAGACTTAGAAACCTAACTAGGCCAAATATTTCAGGGAACTTATGCCAGTTTTGAAAATGTAATAAACCAAATTTATAACTATGATAAACTAGGTTCTTTCATATTACAGAATTAATCAAATTCTTTATTAAAATCATGACCAATATCTATTAGACATTTTAAATTAAAACTTAAAGGCAATTTTGTATTTTGGATTTTTAAAAAACATTTCAGTAATTTTAAATGACAAACACCAAGATTATCTCCATAATCATAAAATGTACTATCTAATTTAGCACAAAGTACAATGGGTTAGGCTTACGTCATTGTCTCTGTATTTCTACATTTTCCTAGTGTTTCATAGTCACACAACTAAAGAAAGTAGAAGTGATTTGATCCATGACCAGCTCTGTAATGCATTTATGGACAAGTGGTAAGACACTGTGGACCAAAAGCAAGATCATGGTGCTGCTTCCTAAACTGAATTACCAGGCTGAACCTTTTTATAGTTTCTTTCTTGTCAGTGGGGGAATCCAAGTCCATGACAAGAGCTGAGACTTTGTTTCACAGGCCATTGCCTTGTCTCCTAAGTGTATTATACCTTAACTCAATTTTTACTGTAAACCCTTTCAACACCCTCTCACCCAATTTGGGTGGATGGAATCCTGTACCCCCCACCAGGGCTATAGCTAATGTCCTCATTGCAGTTATTAAGACCTGTACCTCCATCCATGGTATAAACTTTTTATTTTATTATCTGTCTCATTTACCTCCATTTTAACAGTAATTCTGTTGACATTGCTTCCAGATTGGAGTTTGGCTAATAAGACACTGGACACTGTGTTACTATACTCTACTAAGGAAGCACAGATAATGCAGTTTGTTAAGCATTCTGGGTGATGATTTCTGTGCTGGCACAATTGTGAGTAAACCAAGAAAAATAGTCCTCATGAGATTTCTTTCAGACCTCAATACACAGGAACCTAGTGGATTGTTTCTTAAATGAGAAGTTTGAGAATTTACTTTTTGTCATAGGTTGAATTCCCAGGAATTAGATTCTGAGGCTCTGAGATGTGCATGCTGGAGGTTTATTAGGGTGAGTTCTTGGGAAAAGCACCTCTGAGAGATGAGGGAAATCAGTCAACCAGAGGGAGGAGTTGAACTGCAGCTGTGACAGAGATGGCAATCATTCCTGCCCAGAACTCTAAAGTGGCTCCCCCATTCCCCTAGGCTTTATACCCCTCCCATTGAGCAGACATTGGATGTGGCAAGCTCCCAGGGAAGGGCATGACCTTGGGTGAGGCAGCTGAGGGCAGTTCTTAGGGAGGGTCTCAGCTGAGAGCAATAAGCAGCCAACACTGGTTGGCAGCTGGGGGAAATAAGTGTCTTGATCATAAGGTGTGGGGTAGGAGGAGGGCAAGTATGAATGCTGTCCACCGCATTCAGTGCAAATATTTTTTGTATTATTATTAAAGAATGGCTTGACCCAGAAAAGATTATGGTCTTTAGCCATGGAACTTAATTCTAGGAGAGGCACTATTACAGCAGACTGATCCCTGTAATGCAAATGGCAATGCCCCTCTTTGTGGAGAGGCATTGTGGAGAATGCATGAAAACATGGCAGTGATGTTGGCAGGGAGATGGCAACAAGGTTCTCTGCACCAACTGTCTCCTGCAGCTGTGAAAAGACACACAGCCTGCCTGCCAACTGTTGGGCTCATTGTGCTCTGGCTGAATTTAGTTCCCTCTTATGTCAGCTTTCAATTCTATGTTGAAGAAAATCGGTCTGGTCTGCGACCATCTCCATCTCTTAGCAACTAAGAGAGATTCAAACAACAGCTGGGTAATTTGATATTGAGAACTTAAAGGTCGTGAAAATAGAATATAATGGCTGTTTGTATTAAAGGAAAAAAAAAGAAAATGATGTAATCCTAATGCTTAGAAATGTTTGGAATGCCACATGGGTTACAAAGAGTGAAAATCTAGTTTAAACTGGTTGGATTCTTCCTCTCACAGAATGATTAAAGTTGAGCCCAGAAGCTCACCCAAACACACATATCTGCCTAAATATAAATCCCTATGGAATGTTGGAACTATAATGTGGAAAATGGTTTCTGTGTTTTTGTAGTTTCTCCAAGACTGACCTACAGCTTTCTTACCACAAGTTTTGAAGCAATTCTTCTAATATAACATAGGTGATAATTTAGTGTTATTTTTTTACTTTGCTTTTTGTGGGCAATGGGGATGGAGACTGCAGTGAAGATGGAAGAAAATGAGGTATGGCCCTCAAATATAGTGCTGTGCAGGAAGCCTACTTCAGAGGCTGCCCACAGCCTATGAAGCCTGTTGGGGTGCACATACAACAGGTAATAATAGAATTGAATGTTTGAAAACCAGAAAATGAGAAGTAGAAGCCAGATGAAACAGTTAAAACAAGTTTTTCTTTTTTTCCCTAGGGCCAGTGAGACCATCTGTTTTTCAAATTAGAAAAGCCAGAAAATATAATGTTTGCTCTTAGAATGAGTCAAATGTCATACTCTAATGAAAATTCCAAAGCAGAAAGAGAGAAAGGAATAAGAGCTTGAAATGCCAAATTAGTGGGTTGAGGTGCTTGCTCCTTGCATTCCTGCAGATCCAAGCATTTTGCAACTCTAGTAAACCTGCTGGGACAAGGTTCATTTGAAGAGGTGTGGATTACGGGTGGGGCGGGTAGTGGGGACTGACAGTCTAGTGTTTTAGATGATAGGTGACTGCCTGGTCTTGTTTCTCAGAATAACTTGTTCATCCACCACATATGTGGCTTTCATCCAAGCACAGTGGGCAGGAAGCCATTGTTTTCTTTGTTCGGTCAGTAGTTACACTTCCTTGACACCTTCTCATACAGCTGGGTCATGGATCTGCTGCTGCTGTCAATGTGAGCATCACTGTCTTTTTCTTTCTCTCTTTTTTTTTTTTCCTTTTTTTTGAGACAGGGTCTCTGTCGCCCAGGCTGGAGTACAGTGGAATGATCTCAGCTCACTGCAGCCTCTGCCTCCCAGGTTCACGCGATTCTTTTGCCTCAGTGTCTTGAGTAACTGAGATTACAGGCATGCACCACCATGCCTGGCTAACTTTTATATTTTTAGTAGAGACGGGGTTTCACCATGTTGGTCAGGCTGGTCTCAAACGTCTCACCCCAGGTGATCCACCCACCTTGGCCTCCCAAAGTGCTGAGATTACAGGCATGAGCCACCTCGCCCAGCACACTGTCTTTTATCATCAGTGCTGATAATTTAATTCTTTCCACATGAAGTGATTCTACTTTCTCAACACGTGTTTTGTGACACAACAACTTGGAGGAGGTGAAATTCATTAACAAAGAATAAATCTCTTCTTATCCATCCACTTCCTTAACCCCTCAACTCTTCCTAGACCACATCCATCCAATGTAGAATAAGTGAAGTGGAACCATATGAAATTTCTGTTTTTGTGGGTCAAAGACAATTGAATTGTAGTCTCATGTTATTCAACATCTATGTATACAAACAAGTTCTCTGATGAAAAAGCTGAGTGACTGTGAGTACCATCCTTAGAATTCTTTAAGGAAAGAAGAAAGATTTCAAGATAAATCTTTTTGATAAACTTATTGGTAATCAAACTATTCTCCAAGTGGGGCTGGCTTATAGTTCACACACATAAAAGAAATAGGGATTGCATGATGCAGGAAACTAGCACTTTTTCCAAAGCGGGATGAGGATTTAAGTTTCCTTCCTGGAATATGTTTCCAGTTCATTTGGTCCTGCATTTATTTTAGAAATTCAGTTTGATATTTTCACTTCATTCATTTTCCAAAATTTGTTCTGAGTCCAGATTTCTGTGTTAAATTTCTACAAATCTGTTTATTTGCTATTTGCTTTGGAGAATAGGAAGTATATCAATTTCTTGGCAAAACGGATGAAAATTCTAACCTACCATTCATTCGGGAGAGGTGTACATATGTTCACTTCCACAACTCTAGTACATTTGTTTTCAATTTTATACTTTTATTTGAGACACAGGAAGGGAAGTATATTTCTTTAAATTTTCTCTCTGGAAACATATACATAGAGCTACAACCTCATGAACATTCCTTACACAAAAGAATGTACATCTCAGTGTAGTACTCATCTATAATTTACTTTCAATGGTTTATGGATATATAATCACGGTCAACCTTTGTTCAGCACTTACTATATGTCAGATACTTTGCATGCACTATCATGTTTCATTCTTATCCTGTGATTTGGGTGCTAGTCCTAACACACAACACAGGAAGGATACTGAGGCACAGAGGTAAAGCTTCTCTTCCAAAGACCCACATTTGTTATTCTAATACTGCTAAGACTGATGTTCAGGCCATCTCTAAGGCCTTCTGCTCTCTTAATTGCAACACCATTCTACCTTCACATTGGCTACAGCTGATTCAGGCATCCCCTCCATTAATCTTTTTTAGTGAATGTTAGTTTTTGTTGTGGGTTCTTATTTTGAAGGTGACATTTTGGTAAGATGCCTTGAAGGACTGATGGCAGGTGCATATTGACAATTCTATGCAAAGCAAAGCTTCCTAAAAAGCATCCTATGAATTCTATCAATGTGGAGGATCAAGCAAAACCAGCTTCTCTTTGCAGCACTGGCATGCAACCAGCCCACTCACCTGCATCCTTACATCTTAATCTGATGAGTACAGTCTGTAGACAGAAATCATTTTCAGCTCTTTTAACTACTCATAAAAATGTTTTAGGTACACTTTTAACTAGCAGTACTCATATAATATTATAAATATTATCAATTTGGTGCCTTTAACTTTTTCTGTTGTTTATTTCTGTTTTATGCAAAAATACACATTTAATATATTGTTCTTAAACATATTTCTGTGATACATTTTTTAGGATCTTATTTTTAATCAATTCAGCAAATATTTATTGAATGCCTACCATATGTCAGAAACTATTCTTAGCATAGCAGTAAACGTGATTGACAAAAATTCTGACCTCATGCTCTTAACGTTTTTATAATGATTAGTTTTAAAAATCTTTACCCATAGAAGACTAGGGAAGGTGGGTGGATCTATATAGAAGCACTTCCTTAGATAAAGCTGAGAGGCTTGGGGAGAAATGCATAGTATCTCCTTATTTGGAAGCCCCCAAAGTCATCTCAGACCCTGCTTGGACATGAGTAAACAGCAAAATAGGGTCTGGAAGAGGTTTAAGTTGAACTTTCCTCATGTGCAATATCCTCAAAGATGTATTGCATTAAGATTTTTGTATAGAAATGCAAATCTTCTACTGGATTTTAGCTGTTTCCCATAGGATCTTATCTAATCATGTTTGACTTGTGTCAAATAAATATTAAAACCTTTAGACACTGGGCCTCAAGTTGAAGATCTTTCTGAGTTATAATGCTAAAATAATAGGGAGGGAATTTCCGTGTTACCAAGCCAAACTGGGGGTCCCCTTGCCTGGTATAGCAAAGCCAAACACTGACATAGGGATTGCAGCAAGAGAAAGTGAAGCATTTATAGCAGGATGCCAAGCAAGGAGAATCAGCAGCTTACACTTAAAACCCAGCCTCCCCAATGGCTTACAGGTAAGGGCTTTGAAAGGTGAGGAGGCAGAGGTTATAGGCAAAGTCATAAATCAATACATGGATGCTATACCTTGGTTTGGCCTAAAGAAGTGGCATATCTTAAAGCAGGGGCTTACAAGTCAGAGGTAAATTCAAAGGTTTTCTGATTTGCATTTGGTTAAGGATATGAAGCTTTGTCTAAAAATTTGTGATCAGCAGAAAAGAAAGTTAGCTCTGGCTCATGGATATGACCTCTTCCAGGCTCCTCAGGAAGAAATTTAGAACAAAGAACAGCAGTTAGGCTTCAGTCTTCAGTTCCCTTCTATCTGAGGTCTACATGCCTGTGGATCCATTTGGCAGGGGTCTGGGGTTCTGAAAAACAACTCATGTAAAGATGTTATCTTTAATTTCTATAGGGAACATCTCATGACTCTAACTTCCTTGGCTATTGTTTTAAGCTACTGTTACCTTCTTGCTTATCAAGTTGCTCATTTACTTCTCAGGGCTAGCTAGATGCCTGGATTTCCACTGAAGGAGGTCAGGATTTTCCTTTATTTCTATACCCGGTGGTGTTGAAGGGGGTGCGGGAGGGAGGACAGCAGGCTCCTACAAGGGGTCCCAGGTCCATCTTATACATAGAAGTAACTGAAGAGGGAAGCTGAAGTTGGGGTTCACAGTTCTCCCAAGCAGTGGCTGAAGCTGGCAGGTTGGAGCTCAACTCTTAGGCAACTTGGCTGTTATATGTATGTGAATGTCTGTCCTAACAAATGAATTTAGTGCTGCAATTTCAAGATGGTGTTGTATGACCAACTTGCAAAAATGCCTTCTGGCATATTTATTACTTTGGTTCCAAAAATCATATTTAGCCAGATCTTTTCAGTAACGAAACGTTTTTATTTACAGCAATCTTGCTACAGCTGAGAGGCAATTTAGAATGAAGGTTAAGAGAGTTGATTCTTGGGGCCCAACTGTCTGGGTTCAGATTCCAGCTTCACTTCTTACAGGGCCACATAAGGCAGCTCACTATGCTTCATTTTCTTCTTCTGTAAAATGATGGTCATGATAATAGCATCTACCTCATGGGGCTACAATGAGCCTTAAGTTAGATAGTATTTGTGAAATGCTTAGAATGATGCCTGGCCATAGTGAGCACTATAAATATAGCTAGAATGATGAGAGAGTCTTAGATTCTCCTGTCAACAAGCATTGCATGGCTGGGGTTTAGCCTCCCTAGTGAATCTTTCACATAGCTTGATAGTGGGCATCAGCCCTAAATGCCAAAAGCAAACTCGAAGATAAAGCAAAGGCATGTGCTAAGCATTTGCCTTGTATGGAGTTTTGGGTGTTCTTATTCAGTGATTAAGAGCCAACATTAGTGAATGTTGTTGCCAAGAAGTAATGCACACACACACACACACACACACACACACGTGCCCACAAGCCAAGTCCCTGAGTGATTGCCATCAGATGTGTCAGAAAGACATCATGCCCAGCTCTGTGAAACTATGGAGTAGATGTCAGGGAAATGAGGGCCCATCTGCTAAACAGATGACTGAATGATTAAGTGAATAGTGAGAAGGAAAATTCCAAGCTCCAACTGGAGTCAAGATGTGAAGCAGCAGCATTAACACTAACAGCCCATGGATGACAAGGATAGAAGATGGGCTGAATGTCCTCCAAGGGAAAAGCTAAATGCTGTAAAAGACACATCAGAGGAGTCCTCTATCAAAA
>CAUYLG010001099.1:0-21173 GCA_963573385.1 Cacajao melanocephalus | reverse complement strand
CCACTATGCCTGGCCTGTTTGTTTTCTCAGACGGGGTCTAACTCTATCACCCAGGTTGGAGCACAGTGGCACGATCACAGCTCACTGCAGCTCAGCTCAAACTCCTGGGCTCAGGGGATCCTCCTGCCTCAGCCTCCTGAGCACCTGGGACCACAGGTGTGCACCACTGTACCTGGCTAAGTTTTTAATAGAAGTGGGGTCTTGCTATGTTGCCCAGGCTAGGGAACCAGTTTTTAAATTTTTAAAATATGCTTGGAAATATAAATATTGGTGAGTGGAGCAGACCAGGAGATCGATAATTTTTGTTTTCTGCTTCTTAGTTGTGTATGTAGTATATTCTTTTGTCTCTCTCAATGATGTTTGTGACAAAGGTGTGGGAGGAAGGTAGGGAGACTTCCAACAAGAGGCTAGTGCTCCTCCAGCCTAGAGAAACTAAAACATGCAAAAGCCAGACCCCATCCCTGGAAATTCTGATTTAATTGGTGGAGGAAGGCATTTGGATTCTCATAAAGGGTCTGGTTTGCAGCAGGACTGGTGATTTTTTCCAGGTGCCTTGTTTTATTAGACCATGTGTTCACTTAATAATTTTTGGGGGCCAGGTGCAGGGCTCACACCTGTAATCCCAGTGCTTTAAGAGGATGAGGCAGGAAGATCGCTTTAGGCCAGGAGTTTGAGACCATCCTGGGTAACATAATGAGACCTTGTGTCTAAAAAAATTTTTTTTTAATTAGCCAGGTGTGTGCCTGTAGTTCTAGCTACTTGGGAAGCTGAGGCAGGAGGATCATATGATCCCAGGAGTTCGAGGCTGCAATGAGCTATGATCATACCACTGCACTCTATCCAGCCTGGGCAACAGAGCAAGATCCTATCTCTAAAACAAAACAAAACAAAAACTGTAACTTGATACCTGTGACTTTCTAAAACTAAGCTGTTTGAAGAAATACATTTCTATTACCATTCCTGTGTTTGATGGAAAGAGTTTATGAATAACATTGGTTTCAAGCCTTCCAATTATATTCTAGAAAATACCTATGTCTTAAAGAGATAGAGTCTAGGAGAACTGAACCACTGCAGAGTTCTTCCTCTGTATATGTGGGTATGTCTAGGATTTTTTAAAGTAATTAATTTCATTAGAAAGATATTAAGTGCTTGTCATGAGCAAGCCCCTGTGCCAGAAGCTCAATACCAGTCATTTCATTTTCTCAACCATACGGTGAAGTAGTTGATCAGGACACTGAAGCTCAGCCATTTGCTCAAAGTCATGGCTCATGGAGGGAGGATTTGAACCCACATCAGCCTGATTTCAAAGCCTAATAGTCTTGCCACTATCAACACCCTGCCTAGATCACAATTATTTGGAATCATTGGGAAAGAATTTTTTTTCATGTCATGAAAGCCTAAGGATTTTTTTCAATGGAATTTTATAAAAATGTCCTTGAATCACAGATGGCTCTCCCTGGAAACATAGATTTGTTTGAGAGTCACCTCTTTCGTTGCCTTTTTTTTTTTTTTTTCCTGGAGATAGAGTTCACTCTGCTGCCCAGGCTGGAGTGCAATGGTGGGGTCTCAGCTCACTGTAGCCTCCACCTCCTGGGTTCAAGCAGTTCTCCTGCCTCAGCCTCCAGAGTAGCTGGGATTACAGGCATGTGCCACCACATCCAGCTTATTTTGCATTTTTAGTAGAGACATGGTTTCTCCTTGTTGGTCAGGGTGGTCTTGAACTCCTGACCTCAGGTAATCTGCCTGGCCTCGGCCTCCCAAAGTGCTAGGATTACAGGCATGAGCTACCGTTGTTGTCTTAATAATAGTCTAAGAACCATCACAAGGGCTACTGTGGATGGAGAACATAATGACATGGGCTGGGCTTTGTGCAGGTGTTTGGCCTGCATGCCTTCACCCCCGGTTCCTGTAACATGTACCTGGTGCTGTGGGGTACAGCTGATGACACTGAGGCTTCCAGAGCACATGCTTCCAAGTCCAGTGGAGAAAATCCCACAAAGTCCAATATTCGATGACTGTTCCTTATTGGAAAATAAGCCCAGAAAGGAAGAAGCTGTGAACAGGCTGCCCAGACCCAGCCACAATTTCAATTTAAACCGTTCTGCACAGATCCCATGCTCAGCGCTCTTGCCGCTTTCTCCACTGGCTGTTTAGTAAGGCCATCCTTAGCCAGGCACAATGGCTCAGGCCTGTAATCCCAGCACTTTGGGAGGCCGAGGCGGGCGGATTACAAGATCAGGAGTTCAAGACCAGCCTGGCCAACATGGTGAAACCCATCTCTACTAAAAATACAAAAATTAGCTGGGCTTGTAATTCCAGCTACTTGGAAGGCTGAGGCAAGAGAATCACTTGAACCCGGGAGGCAGAGGTTGCAGTGAGCCAAGATCATGCCACTGCCCTCCAGCCTGGTAACAGAGCAAGACTCCAAAACAAAAAAAAAAAAAAAAAAAAGTAAGGCCATCCTTCTTGGCAGGAAGTGGGGCCACTAGACTGTTGTTGCCCTTCCCTTTTGCCTGAGCAGTGTGCTCCTGTGTGGGCTCCGCTTTCCTGCCTAGGCAGCTGGGCTGCTCCAGCTGAGACTTGGAGGCAACCTTTGTCCCACATGCCAGCCCTCCCCACGTTGCATAACACTGTGTAACTGCAGTGTGTGCTGAATTTCCTCTTCTCTGCCCAACCTGAGCAAGAGCCAGCCAACTATGAATGAGAACGTGGGAACAGAGCCCTGTTTTTTCCTTTGATCCCCAAGTCACAAGAAGTTGAAAACATTCCATTCAGTGGCGTGATTTGAGAGGGTTTCGCCAAATCTTTTCAAGGGAGAGAAGCCAGGTGACCTGATAGCAGTCACCTTCCCATTCACGGTGTACACTTTGGGCTTGTTTCTCAAATGACCAACACCTGTAGGCAGTTAATTTTCAGCATGTCACAGGAGGGCCCGAATGACTGTGTGCCTACTGCTGACGACAACGTGGACTTTAGATGCCTCGTGGCTTCAATGTCTAAGAATTTAGAAATAAAGCGAGTTATGGGATGGACAGGCAGACAGCAGAACTCTCCCAGGAGGAGCCAGTGCCACCGCGCAGGTGGTTTGGCATGGGATCTTTCTCTTCTTTGCCCTGGATTGTTGCTGCTATTCAGGGCTCTGAAGGTTAAGTGCTCCAGGATATTTTTAAACAGCAGGGGCCAGTTAATCTAAAAGTGACATTTGCAGTCCCCACAGTAAGCAGCTAGCAGGCTTAGATTCAGGCCCTCGGCAAACAAGGAACCTGGAAAATGTAACTCTGAATGCACAGTTGGGAGGACGTGGCAAGAGAAAAGCTGCAGGAATAAAGTGGTAAGTCAGCTCACCCCTCCCTGGGGACCCAGCCCATTCAGCCAGCATCCAGGTGAATGTGAACCCAATGTATAGTGAGAGCAGACCCTGTACGAAGGCCTGCACTTGGGGTCCCCAGGGGAAAAAACGACTCCTATCATCTTTGAAGGAAGCTGATCAGAAGACCTCAAAATGTAATGCAGATGAAAGAGAAGGGCTTTTCTTTGCTTCTATAAATGGTGTGGGTCCCTGGACGTTCTCCCATATCAGTTCCATAATCTTTTATAAACATTTCTGTGTTTTTTGCCTCCAAACCTTCTGTCTTAAGGAACAGTATTCTGTTTCCTCAAATCGTTGTTCTTGTGTTTTTTTTTGGGTTTTTTTTGTTTTTTTTTTAGCAGACTAAGGCCAGGTGTGATGGCTTACACCACCCAGCACTTTCAGAGGCATACGTGGGTAGATCACCACCTGAGGTCAGGAGTTTGAGACCAGCCTGGCCAACATGGTGAAACCCCATCTCTACCAAAAATACAAAAATTAGCCGGGCATGGTGGTGGGTGCTGTAATTCCAGCTACTCAGGAGGCTGAGGCAGGAGAATCGCTTGAACCCAGGAGGCAGGGCTTGCAGTGAGCCCAGATCGTGCCACTGCACTCCAGCCTGGGCGACAGAGCAAGACTTCATCTCAAAAAAAAAAAACAAAAAACAAAAAAAACAGACTAAGAGTAAAGTGTTTGTAGTGGTCCTATATTCCTAGGAAGACATGACTTTCTTTAAATGTTTTAAAAATGCATTGCAAGATAATATGCAAGTTAAAAAGTCACGCAGCACTGAGCGCAAGTCTCCTTGCTCTGTTGTTCCCGTCTGACCCTCCTCCTCCAGGGAGCCACGGTGCACAGTTTGGTATAAAACCCCCTAGACCGTTTATTCTGTGCAGTCACCATACACAACTATTTCCCTCATGTCCATTGTGATTACTTTTATTTTTTAACCTCAGTGGGCCTCCATATAGGTTGGGTGACCCGCCAGCCCAATTTGCCCAGGACTGGGGAATTCTCAGGACATGGAACTTGCGATTTAAAAACCAAAAGGTGAAGGTATCATTTTATAAATTGCATTTTTTTTTTTTTTTTTTTTTGCTAACAGTGACATGGAGTTCTTTACAAGATTTCTTTTTATGACATCTCCAAGTTTTAAGTGGAAAGACCCAGCCAATCCTAATTCATCTGACTTAGAGATGAAAGTATCTCCAATCTGTAACTTTCTTTGAGAAGCTCTTAAGAGTTTTATTTGCTCCTACTCAGGTGTCATGTAAACTCACGCATGCTTTATCACCTTTAGGTCTGAAACAGGAATTTGAGTATTACATTACATGAGATACCTAGTCTTCATAGGGAAATAAACGTTTTAATCTTTTGAAATGGAGGTTTCCTGGAAGTCTTATCCCAGTAGAAACTTTGGCATACCTTTTTCTTTTTCTTTTTTCTTTTTTTTGAGACAGAGTCTCATTCTGTCACCTAGGCTGGAATGTGGTGGCGCGATCTCAGCTCACTGCAACCTCTGCCTCCCAGGTTCAAGCAATTCCTCAATCTCAGTCTCCCGAGTAGCTGGGATTGCAGGCAAGCGCCACCACGCCCAGCTAATTTTTGTATTTTTAGTAGAGATGGTGTTTTGTTATGTTGGCCAGGCTGATCTCGAACTCCTCATTCGAGTGCTCTGTTCGCCTTGGCCTCCTAAAGTGCTGGGATTACAGGTATGAGCCACTGTGCCCAGCCTGGAATACCTTGTTCTCATGCTTCCTCTGAATCTGTGATTCAGGAACTTCTTACTTCAAAGTTGAGTTCATCTGTACCCAGGAAAACCAGGAAACACAGTTAGAAATCTTGCATTTGATCTGAAAAGTGCATTCATGTTTCACATTCTATTCTAATAGATCTCTCTGTTTGCAATGATAATAGTAAATTTACTACCGTAGAGTAAGGTAATTTTCTAGGAAGATAGGCCGTGTTCATTTTATTCCAGAAATCCAGGGATCTTTGTATCAGAGAATCCAAGCTGGGCACAGGAGAGAAATCAAGGCATTGATTATTGGGTGGTTGGCATACCCCAGGTATTCATAATAATTATGTGATCTCACATAATTCTAAGGACAATCCTAGGAAGGAGGTTTTATTTATTCCATTCCAAAGGCCAGGAAACCCAGGTTCAGAGAATTTCCATTAAGGGCTCAGGCCAATCAGATAAGTAATGGCAAAGCCTCTGCCCAGTCTGCTGTACTCCAGAAGTCCTGCTCTCTGGGCTTACCCTTAGTCACTCTGACCCATGCTGGGGCCCCAGAAAACAACCACACATAGAAAAGATCCCTTCAGGCCAGGTGTGGTGGCTCATGTCTGTAATCCCAGCACTTTGGGAGGCTGAGGAGGACAGCTTACTTGAGGTCAGGAGTTTGAGACCAGCCTGGGCAACGTGGTGAAACCCTGTCTCTACTAAAAATACAAAAATTAGCTGGGCATGGTGGCTTGCGCCTGTAATCCCAGCTACTGGGGAGTCTGAGGCAGGAGAATCGCTTGACCATGGGAGGTGAAGTTTCAGTGAACCAAGATGGCACCACTTCACAACAGTCTGGGCAACAGAGCAAGACTCCATCTCAAAAAAAAAAAAAAAAAAAATGTTTTTGTGATGGCACAGTGGCTCACACCTATAATCCTAGCACTTTGGGAGGCTGAGGCGGGCGGATCACTTGAGGTCAGGAGTTCAAGGCCAGCCTGGCCAACATGGTGAAATCCTGTCTGTACTAAAAATACAAAAATTAGATAGGTGTGGTAGTGTGCCTGTAATCCCAGCTACTTGGGAGGCTGAGGCAGGAGAGTTGCTTGAACCCCGGAGGCAGAGGTTGCAGTGAGCCGAGATCGTGCCACTGCACTCCAGGGTGGGCAACAGAGCAAGACTCTATCTGAAGAAAAAAAAAAAAAAAGGATTTTGCACCACTCCCCACTCTTGTTGAACTAATTAAGCTCCATATTTTTAAATTAAATCATGAGTGAAGGTGATATCAGAGGACAATCTTGCACACACTCTCCTTTCTATTTAGAAGCAAATCGGCCGCAGACTTCAATCCTAGCTATTACAGAATAATCAGTTGTTGGACATGCTCCTCCCAGCTGACCTAGAAGGCTTTCCCTGCTGTGTTATAAGGAAGGCTTTTGTCCTTTATTTCCATACTCGAGACAAAGTGAGGCTTCTGGAGCTCTCCTGATGTGGAGAGCTGCCCATGCAAGGTGGAAACAGGGCTCTAGGGCCAATCAGTGTGGGAAACAGCAGGCTGCCTGTGCTTTACAGCAGGACTTCTCAGAGCCTTTACCATGCTAAATGCAGTGGGGACTCTCCAAGATATGACATAGGGATTTGGCCCCAGAAATGTTATTTTTTGGCAAGGGTGGGAACCTTCTTTCAGGATTGGTATTCATAGCCACCTTTTGCAAAACATGGAGCTGTTTCATGCCTTCTTCATCTCCTTGCAGGATTCTGGGAGGTGGGACCACAGAATGGATGAGGTTCGCAGGCTCGAGCTCTTGAGCAGGGTGCAAGGGGTGCATGCGTGCGTGTGTGTGTGCGTATGTGCTTGCGTGTGTGTGTGGAACTAGAGCTCAGTCTCCCAGCGTTCTGGATGAATTTGAACAGGAAGAAACTAGAATAAATTCAGGGAGATATGCTAACAGGCTGTTGCCCTAGCTCAGCCTTGGAGTAAGGCAATGGTAGGCATAGGGGAAGGGATGAAGGAAACACTCCCATACACCACACATGGGTGCCACACACGTTCATACCCTGGAGCTGGAGGGCCCAGCCCGGGGCCCAGCTCTGCCACCCAGTGATGTGACTCTGCACAACAGACTTCTCCTCTGTGCCTCATCTCATCATTTTTGTGAACATTTAAAGAGATAACACACACAAAGTGCACAGCATAAGACTCAGTATGTAGCAGGTGCTCAACAAACATCAGCTTGCTTTCTTTCTTTTTTTTTTAATTAAGACGTAGTCTTGCTCCATTGCCCAGGCTGGAGTGCAGTGGCATGAACTTGGCTCACTGTAACCTCCATCTCTTGTGTTCAAACGATTCTCCTGCCTCAGCCTCCCAAGTAGCTGGGACCACAGGCACACATCACCACACCTGGCTACTTTTTGTATTTTTAGTAGAAACCGGGTTTCACCGTGTTGGCCAGGCTGGTCTCAAACTCCTGATCTCAAGTGATCCGCCCGGCTAGGCCTCCCAAAGTGTTGGGATTACAGGCATGAGCTACCACACCCGCCAGCCTTCATTCGTCTTTAACATGCTTTTATGTGTTCCTTGAGGGACAACTATATGGCTCCCACATGTCCACACTGGAGTTACAAAATAACCCTATTTTCAGAGTCATGAATAGACTGGGGAAGGGGTAAGGGGAGATGAAGTCAGGAATCAATGATAAATCTGTGTCCCTCTGGGTTTTAAGCCTTGCCTGCTCTCACAGATCTTACCTTCTAGTGGGGAATGCTAGTAGATGTGTACTAATGACCCACATAACTACAACGTGTGATGAGTGCCAGGAGGAAGAGGTCAGGGAACCGTGGGGTGTAGAGCAAGAGCGTGGTGTTCTGTGGCATCTCTGGCAGCCCTTGATACAGCAGTACGAGGGAACAGGCAGCAGCGGGTTCAACAGCCGTGCAGGTGCCTGTGGCCAGGGCCTCACCTGGATACTCCCAGCCCCAGGGACTCAGTGGAGCAGGAAGATTCCCCAGGTAGGCAGCAGGGGTGGGATGGCACAGACACACCGGAGCTGGGTGCAGGCCTCCCGCAAGTGTTCACTGACCCTGATGCTTCTGTGTGCTGGGCACTGTGCTGGAGAGCCCAGAGCAAGGCAGAGACAGTGCTTGCACTTAGGAAGGGAGAGGCGTTCTCCACTATTCCAGCGGAGAAGAGGCATAAGCTCTTTGGTGAACTCACAGAGTCATGTCAGCACGTGATGAACGGCACGTGTCCTACAGAATAAGACCACTGAGGATCAGGGTGGGTTTGAGGTGAGGACACCGAAGCCAAAGATCACAAAAAGAGCAAGAGATAACCATGCAAAGGACAGAAGTAGAGGCAGGGAGGGGAAGAACATTCCAGGCAGCATGTGCAGAGGAACGTAGAGGGGCGAGTGTGGCAGAGGCCGGTTCGCCAGGGCCATGCAGACCATGGGAAGGTATGCAGTGAGCAGCCATTGAAAAGGTGGAATTCAGTTCATTTGCTTACTGCCCAGGTGAGTGACTGTGGCAGTTTAACTTCTGGAACCCAGAACTTCCTCATCAATAAAGCAAGGCTTCCCCTGGTACTGGTCTCATAAGGTGGAATGAGATAATGATTATAAAATGCTTTATATAGACCGGGTATGATGGTTCATGCCTGTAATCCCAGGGCTTTGAGAGGGCAAGGCGGGAGGATTGCTTGAGCCCAGTAGTTCAAGACCTGCCTGGGTAACATAGTGAGGCCCTGTCTCTACCAAAAAAAAAAATTAACCAGGCATGGTGGTACACACCTGTAATCCTAATGCTTTGGAGGCCAAGGACAGGCATTGCTTGAGCCCAGGAATTCAAGGCTGCAATGAGCTATGATTGTGCCATTGCACTTCAGCCTAGGCAATAGTGCCAGACACTGTCTCAAAAAGAAAAAATGCTGAATACAGAGCCTAGCACAAATTAGTACTAATTAGTATTAGCTATTAATATTCAGGTTTCAATCAGCTGGCTGGTGCTTACATTGTATTTTATGAATTTTTTAACTTTTTAGTATAGGAAAAATGTTTTTTTTTTTGTTTTTTGAGATGCAGTCTCTCTCTGTTACCCAGGCTGGAGTGCAGTGGCATGATCTTAGCTCACTGCAACCTCCACCTTCCAGGTTCAAGCCGTTCTCCTGACTCAGCCTCCTGAGTAGCTGGGATTACAGGCATGCACCACCATGCCCGGCTAATTTTTTTGTATTTTTAGTAGAGACAGGGTTTCACCATATTAGCCAGGCTGGTCTCAAACTTTTTTGTATTTTTAGTAGAGACAGGGTTTCACCATATTAGCCAGGCTGGTCTCAAACTCCTGACATCATTGTGATCTGCCTGCCTTGGTCTCCCAAAGTGCTGGGATTACAGGCATGAGCTGCCACGCCTGGTCAAAAGTTGACTTTCTGTAGCACCTTCAGAAGTGGAGTGACTATCGCAGTGGTGCTCCAACACTCTCACCAGGCAGATTCAATAACCATTGCCTTTCTGCCCTTCTAGTTTCATCTGTACCCGTTTTCCCTATATTATTCCCCAACATTTTATTGTAAAAAGTGTTAAACATACAAGTTGAAAGAATTTTACAGTGGGTGCACATATACCCCTGATTAGATTCTGCCATTAACATTTTTCTGTATTTGTCACATGTAAATTGCAGATATCAGTGTCTTTATCCTTGAATACTTCAGCGTGCATGCAATCATTAATTAGAGTTCCAATTTTTATTTTTATTTTTATTTTTTTTGAGACAGAGTCTTGCTCTGTCGCCAGGCTGGAGCACATGGCGCAGTCTCGGCTCACTGCAACCTCCGCCTCCTGGGTTCAAGCGATTGTTCCGCCTCAGCCTCCCGAGTAGCTGCGACTACAGGCGCATGCCAAACGCCTGGCTAATTTTTGTATTTTTAGTAGAGACAGGGTTTCACCATGTTGGCCAGGATGGTCTTGACCTCTTGACCTCTCGATCCACCCGCCTCGGCCTCCCAAAGTGCTAAGATTACAGGCGTGAGCCACCTCGCCCAGCCCAATTTTTATTATTTATTTATTTTTTTAAGAGACAGAGTCTTAGGCTGGGCACGGTGGCTTACATCTGTAATCCCAGCACTTTGGGAGGCCAAGGCGGACAGAGCACTTGAGGCCAGGAGTTTGAAACCAGCCCTGGCCAACCCCGTCTCTACAAAAAAATACAAAAATTAGCCAGGCCTGGTGTCATGCACCTGTAATCCCAACTACTCAGGAGGCTGAGCCAGGAGAATCTTTTGAACCTGGGAGGCAGAGGTTGCAGTGAGCTGAGATTGCGCCACTGCACTCCAGCCTGGGCGGCAGAGCGAGACTCTGTCTCAAAAAAAAAAAAAAAAGAAAAAGAGACAGGGTCTCGCTCTGTCGCCCAGGCTGGAGTACAGTGACAAGATCTCGGCTCACTGTAGCCTCTACTACCCTGGGCTCCCATCTCAGCCTCCAGAGTATCTGAGACTACGGGCACATGCCATCATGCCTAACTTTTTTTTTTGTATTTTTTAGGTGACACGGTTTTGCCATGTTGCTCAGGCTGGCCTCAAACTCCTGGGCTCAAGTGATCCTCCTGTCTTGGCCTCCCAAAGTACTGGGATTAAAGATGTGAGCCACTGCATCTGGCCCCCAGAGTATTTTCAAGCAATTCTCAGAGCCAGATAACACACTGTTTTCCCCATAATACTTTTCAAGAGTATTTTCTTTTTCTTTTTCTTTTTTTTTTTTGAGACAGAGTCTCACTCTGTCACCAGGTGCCAGGCTAGAGTGCAGCGGTGTGATCTCAGCTCACTGCAACCTTCCGCCTCCTGGATTCAAGCAATTCTGCCTCAGCCTCCCGAGTAGCTGGGACTACGGGCACACGCCACCATGCCCAGCTAATTTTTGTATTTTTTTTAGTAGAGATGGGGTTTCACCATGTTGGCCAGGATGGTCTCGATCTCTTGAACTCGTGATCCACCTGCCTCGGCCTCCCAAAGTGCTGGGATTACAGGTGTGAGCCACTGCGCCTGACCTCAAGAGTATTTTCAAGCAGTTCTCAGAGCCAAATATCACACTGTGTTCCCCATAATACTTTTCAAGAGTATTTTCAAGCAATTCTCAGAGCCAGATAACACAGTTTTCCCCATAATACTTTAGCACACGTCTCTAACAATGAATGATAATTCCTTAATCTGGTACCTAGTTCATGCTGACTGTCCTCCAGGTGTCTCAAAGATGTCTTTGAACAGTTTTGTTCAAATCGGGATGCACAGGGGTTCTCTTAAGTCTTTTCTAATCTGTAATAATCAGCAACTCCCTTTATTAAATGCCAGTTACTTACTGAAACCACGTCATTTGTCCCATAGAATTTTTCATATTCTGGATTTGGCCGATTGCATCTTCCAAGTGGCATCTAACATGTTCTTCTGTTCCTATAAATAAATACTAGATCAAGAGGTTTGAAAGAACTCAGCTGCAGATCTTTGGCAGGAACACTTTGAAGGTGTTTTTCTGCGTTTTCTCTTGCATCACGTCAAGAACATAAAGTTCAGTTATCCCATTTTTAGTGATGTTGGTTCATTAGTGAGTTTAGGGATTATCAGTCTGACTTCCATCGTAAAGTTCCCTATCACCCTCTTGCCGAATGACTTTACAAGCTGCAAAGCTCAGATGATTGTTTCATTACTGGTTGCAAATAGTGATTTTCTACTTCCATTAATCTTTCTGCGCTTATTAGCTCTCATTGTTCTTTTTGTTTTTTTGAGACAGGGTCTCTCTGTGTCACCCAGGCTAGAGTGCAGTGGCATGATCTTGGCTCACTACAACCTCTGCTTCTCAGGTTCAGGCGATCCTCTTGCCTCAGCCTCTTGAGTAGCTGGGACCACAGGCGCTCGTCACCATGCCTGGTTATTTTATATATTTTTGATAGAGATGCAGTTTCACTATGTTGCCCAGGCTGGTCTCAAACTCCTGAGCTCAAGCGAGCCACCCGCCTTGGCCTTCCAAAGAGCTGGGATTACGGGCATAAGCCACTGCACCTGGCCCAACTCTCATTGTTTTATACCACATGACTTTCTTCAATCATTTGCTTACCCTGAAATACAGTCCCTGAAAGGCAGAATACATGGTT
Organism: Cacajao melanocephalus; assembly: GCA_963573385.1. Classification (NCBI taxonomy): domain Eukaryota; kingdom Metazoa; phylum Chordata; class Mammalia; order Primates; family Pitheciidae; genus Cacajao; species Cacajao melanocephalus. The sequence continues at coordinate 8,961 of CAUYLG010001099.1, read as the reverse complement.
GATAATGTCCCTTTTTTTGGTAAGTGTGTTTTCAGAGTAAGGAGTAGCCTAGCAGCTGCAAAAAGTATCAATGAGTTGTTTTTGTTTTGAGTGTTGCTACGACCTCACGGTTTTGAAAGGTATTTGATATGTCTGAATTCACTGCAGTCATCATCCATTTGTAGCCTCTCTTTGGCAGGGCATGCCCCTGGAGGGTCCTGGTTTTCAGGCAGGAAGATATCTAGCTCATCATGCACATTTCTGCCCCAGCCCTGGAATCAGCCGTTTCTCCAAGGAGTCCTGGTTCCTGTCAGTGGGAAATGTTCTTAGTGAGATCATAATCTGGACACTGGAGATGTTTGTGGAATTTTTATTTTTTATTTTATTTTTTATTTTTTTTATTTTTCCTACCTTGATCCTAGGACTTTAGTTTGTGGAATTTTTACAAGATCGCTTTGGCTCCTCTGTGCACAAGGAACTGGAAAGACAAGACTGGGTCAGAGAGACGGGTCAAGAGACTTGTGCAATGGCCCAAGTGAGATATAACAGTGGCTTGAACTTGGTCTTAGGGAAATCACTTAGCTCAATGCTTGGTACATGGTGGAGAGCACCACAAATGGTAGCACACTCTTTCGTTAATGACTTGATCTGTATTAGTTCACTTAAACCCCAAAACTGTATGAGGACTTACTTATCATTGTATACATGATAAACCCAAGCTCAGAGAGGTGAGGAAACTTGTTCTAGGTCACACAGGAAATGAAGAGGAGAAATAGAACCTGAAACCAGATCTCGTGCTCCAACCCATGCACCATGTCGCTCCGAGGAGTCAGTTTCACACTCAAAAGTGACTTACATTTTGGTGTAAAACCTGATCCATCATGAGTTCATGGTGATTCTCCTGGTTGTGCCCTTAGGTTTGTGATTTTATTTGCTTCCCATTGAGATCATAAACCCACGAGGGCAGGGCAGGGTCATTCCTATGTCTTGTTTGCTGCATGTCTCCAGCAGCCTGTACCACACCTGGCAGGTGCTCAGGAAATACCTGCTGATGAATGAGTGAATGGCTGAAGAAGGCAAATTCACAGTGCAGAAGGGGGAGAGGGGAAGGAGGATAGGATTCCACCTGTGAAGGTGGCAAGGACCAGGACCGAGAAGACCTGGACAGCAGACTTCAGCAATTTCTGCAGGGATAATTCAAGAGAGATGCTGGCTGGACAGATCAGCCTGATAGTCCTTGAGACAGTGGAACATTTTTCCATTAGAGGTGGAAAAACATCTCCTCTTAACTTTCCTTCAAGGCAGGGGCCAATCTGGAACCATTAAGGCCAATTTTGCCTGGGATGGCAGATTCACCACATCAAAAATTTGATTTGAGCCAGGCACGGTGGATCATGCCTGTAATCCCACGGAGGGGGGGCAGAAGTGGGAAGATTGCTTGAGGACAGGAATTCAAGACCCTGTCTCTACAAAATATAAAAAAGATTAGCTAGGTGTTGTGGTGTGCACCTGTAGTCCCAGCTATTTGGGAGCCTCAAACAGGAGGATTGCTGGATCCCAGGAGTTTGAGGCTGCAGTGAGCTATGATTGTACCACGGGACCCCAACCTGGGTGACAGAGAGAGACCTTGTCTCTACACACACACACAGAGTTTGATTTGGCTCAACAGGCATTAATTGAGCACCTACACTGTGCCAGGTATTGTGGATGTGCATCTTTCTAGGTCTATACTCTTAGGGGGCCCTGGGTGACTTGATCATCTGAGTAATTTCCTGGCTAAGGGAGAAGCTAAAATGTACAGACTTCTCTTAAATATGTTTTTCTCCCTGAAGTTGTTCCAAAATCAGAGGCCTTGAATGCGGCACACCTGTACTCAACTCTGGATGGAGTGGTCTGGGATTTGGCACAAAACAGAGATGTAATATTAATGCTTATGCTAGCGGGACTGGCTGGGATTTCCTGAAGACCCAGATGCCCTGACATGTTGTAAGTTTCAGAACTGCTGACCCTCTTTGGGTGTCTTTTCCAGGCTCCAGTTCCACCCATCCAGGAGGGTAGCCCATTACACAACTGAATCAACGGCCTGCTCACCTCCACCTACGACAAATCTAGCTTTAGAGTCGGGTAGCCCAGGGTTGAATGCCATGGATACCTCCAACCTGTGTGACTTTGGACAAGTCATTCCACCTCTCTAGACATTGGATTCTCATGTGTGAAATGGGATATGTATAAACAAAATACTGTAATGGAAGGCATTATTGTTATTATTAATTATTAGAATAAAGCTCTTTCTCAGGAATTCAAGACCACCCTGGGCAACAAAGTGAGATCCTGTCTCTACAAAAAAAAAAAAAAATGCAAAAATTAACTGGGCATGGTGGTGCATGCCTGTAGTCCCAGCTACTCTGGAGGCTGAGATGGGAGGATCGCTTGAGCCTGGGAGGCAGAGGTTGCAGTGAAACCGAGATCATGCCACTGTACTCTGGCCTGGGTGACAGAGCCAGAACCTGCCTAAAAATAAATAAATTAATTAATAAGCTCTTAGTATTTGCAGTCAGGGAGTGTCAGGGAGCAGACTCACTTCCTAGATGCCTAGAGGTGACAGTTGCAATTATTTTGCTGTCCTGAACATTCGTTCCTCTGGGGTGAGGGAGCGTGGTGTGTCACCAGTGCCCTCAATCACAATTGCAGGGGGAGGCGAGGTTCTTGGATCACACCCGGGGTGTGCCTTCTCAAGTCTTACAGTTCACAGGGAGGTATACTTTCCTCCACTGCTAGCTAAAAGTTGTCACATATCCTCTTCAGATGCAAAAATCTTAAAGGATCATCCTTCACAACAGAGCCAATTTGCTAATCATAGCTCCTGCTTTAGGAACTTTGGCAGAGTCCCCAAGAGCAAATTCTGCTTGAGATGTCCTCCTTTGGCAGCCTGGTAAGCTCCTATTCAACCTTGAAAGTCCCAGCGCAGGTGTCCTTTATTTTTTTCTCTCCCTCACATCTGTCTCCAACTTGGAAGGTATCCTCTCTAAACTGCCTTCTAGATGCAGCTTTTCCTGATTCTGAGATTGTAGCAATTAGATCTTTTTTTTTTTTGGAGATGGAGTCTCTCACCCAGGCTGGAGTGCAGTGGTGCAGTCTTGGCTCACTGCAACCCCTGCCTCCTGGGTTCAAATGATTCTCCTGCCTCAGCCTCCCTGGTAGCTGGGATTACAGGTGCCCACCACCACAGCTGGCTAATTTTTTTGTGTGTTTTTAGTAGAGACGGGGTTTCACTATGTTGGCCAGGCTGGTCTCAAACTCCCGAACTCAAGTGATCTGCCCACCTTGGCCTCCCAAAGTGCTGGGATTACAGGTGTGAGCCGCTGCACCCAGACAGCAATTAGATTTTAATTTAAAAAATTTTTCTTTATTTGAACATAACATGCCTATCTCCCCCAAAGCCTTTCCAAGAAGAACCCAAAGTCTGGAGAAGTACATTTGTTGCTTTTTTAAAAAAGCAATAATAGATGGACTTTTTTTTCCAATTTAATTAATTAATTTGTTTTCTGAGACAGGGTCTATGTTGCCCAGGCTGGTCTTGAACTCCCGAATTCAAACAATCCTCCCACCTTTGCCTCCCAAAGTATTGGGATTATAGGCATAAGCTACTGCGCCTGGTCAACTTAATTAATTGTTAATTGACAAACATTGCTTATTTCTTTTTGGCATTTTAAGTTCCTTAAGAATGGACACAGGCCAGACACAGTGGCTCACTCCTATAATCCCAACACTTTGGGAGGCCAAGTGGGAGGATCACTTGAGGTCAGCCTGGGTGACAAAGCAAGACACTCTCTCTCAAAAAAAAAAAAAAAAAAAAAAAAAGAATGGACACAGACAGATTTAAAAACAAGCTCACAACTGTAAAAAACAAAGCGGTGACCCTGTCAGTCACTTAGGACCTTTCCTAGAGTTTGTAGGCAGAAATTCTACACGTAGAGCAAGAGAGTCTGAGTATTAGGAGCTCAGGCTCCAAAGTGAGGCTACATGAGTCTTAAAAGTGTGGGCTCATGGAGTAACTGTGCCTTGGTTTCCTTGCCTGTAAAAGGAGCAGGACCCTGCATGTAAAGCTTTTAGCACAGTGGCTGCCATAGGCCACAGACATGCCAGTGACAGAAAAACACTCACCGTGACTTATCAGGAATCACTTCCCCTTCCCTGCAGCACTCCCTAACATTTCCTTTCTTCCCTTCTTCAACCCCTCTCTTGAAATAACCTAAAAAATGGTCTCCCTGGGCCCCCAAACCACCCAAAGTCCTTGGCAGCATCCTTATTGGATCAAGGAACAGAGAGGGTGACAGTTCAGCCTGATCTATGCTGCTGAAGGCCCAGAGACTTCTCCCCTTTGGAAATATGCCTGCTCCTGCAGGGCACCATCCCCTCTACCCCCAAAAGCAGTTCCAGGCTGCAGGCCTGGGAAGCTATCCTTGATGGGGTATCTGCCTGTCCTGCCTGCACTGGCTGATTCTTAGAGAGTAGCTCTGACACCTGACCAGGACAGACAGGTGCCAGGAACCAGATGTGAATCCTTTTTGTCCATGAGTGGAGGAAGACGCTCACAGCAGAAGTCGCACTCACCATCACCTGCCTGGTTCTTTCTGTTTGGTGCACCAGGAGGGTGAAGGTTGTATTTGGTGTTGAGCAACTACATGAATCTTGGTTGAGTTTCACAATAAGGCAGGTGAGGTAGGCGAGGCTGGATATTGTCCCTCCTTTTCTAGATGGGGACACTGATGTTTGGAGAGGGGAGGTGATTTGTTCCAGATCACACTCTCCATTGGTGGAAGAGTCCTGGAGCAGTGGCTCATGTTGCTTACGGTGCTCTGAGTGCAGATGGTGAATGGTGATGGCTCAGATGTGTACACCCAACTGCACCCAGCAATGCGCTCAGTGCCCCATGTCCCCATGAACTGTTAAGAACTCCTTGAGCTCTTAACAGCCCAGCAATAACCTAGGTACCATGCTTATCCCCATTCTGCGGTTGAGGAGACTGATGATCAGAGGGCATTTAACTTGCTCAAGGCTTCCCCAGCTTATAATGGCAGAACTGACATGTGAACCCAGGTCAGTTTTCAGGGGACCAAACAAGGTGCCCGGTGACAGTCGACTTTGGCTGCCATCATGCCTCAATATAGCACTGGCCTAGAGCCGGGGCTCTTGGTTGGTCCCAGTCTTCGGCTGTGTGGCTAATTGCACATGTGACTTCCTGGCCACTGTTTGCTCACTCACAAAACAAGCACCCTGGACTTGGTGATCACTGTGCTTCCCTGTGTTCAGCTGGAGGTTGCAGCAGGTGGATTTTTTTTTTTTTTTTTTTTGGGACAGAGTCTTACTCTGTCGCCAGGCTGTAGTGCAGTGGCACGATGTCAGCTCACTGCGACGTCTGCCTTCCGGGTTCAAGCGATTCTTCTGCCTCAGCCTCCCGAGTAGCTGGACCTACAGGTGTGCACTACCACGCCCAGCTAATTTTTTATATTTTAATAGAGATGGGGTTTCACCATGTTGGCCAGGATGGTCTCGATCTCCTGACCTTGTGATAGCTTTTGAGAGACACTCTGATCCAAGACACCCCTGGACTTGCAGGCCAAGTGCAGGTGAAGGTGTCTGCTGGTCAGCCTCTCTTGCCCTGGCAGCCACCCTTTGCCTGCCCCCATCAGTTTAATTATCTCTGAATTTGCAGAAGGACATTGTGCCGCTGGCTGGAGGGTCCTTGACCACCCCCTCTTCGTCCCAATACTATTACTTCTCTTTCCTGTCTGGGCTGGCCTGTGTATCCAGCTGGCCATTCATGCCCAATATGGCCAAACCCAAGTGTGCTGAGTCTCACCCTCCCCTCTGGACAAGTGTCTGACGGATGAACCCCTTGGAACATGTTTATGTTTTCCTGTCTTCCCAGGGCTGTTGTGATTACAGGAACATTTAAAGCCTACTCCAGAGATGGAAAGTTGGGCAAGAGGGCGACTGCATGAGGAGTGAAGTAGGGCTAAGTACAGAAATGTGGCAAGCTGGAGGGAGGTGGCCCTTGGGCCCACGAAGCCCCTGGGAGTGCAGATAGCCTCTTAACTACCTAAGATTGAGGTCAGGAGAAGGCTGAGTGAGGACCTTGGAAATGGCTTAAATTTACTGGTGACGGATAAAGGCATGCTGCACTGCCAACTTAGGGGAACGCTCACCCATGTTGGAGCGCTGGCTGCCAAGCCCCACCCCCATGGCCTGATACACACCACCAGCCTCCTGCTGAAAGGTGACACTCTGCCAGCTGGGTTCCCTTAGTCACCCTGTGGGCGCCTGCCAGCCTCACTCAAGAATGGAGCTGGTGGCTGCATCCCCAGTGACGGTAAGTGGCAGTAAGTGCTGGGAACTTAATCTTGGTGGGAGGAAGAACCCAAGTGTGGATGGGAATTGCTGGATGCTGACATTCTGTCCCTTCTGTCCTTCAAAGACCTCACCAGGCACGGGGTTGTATGTGCTGTGGGGGGCACTGGGAAACACACCCCTGACTCACCCTTGCCCTGCCCTTGGCTGGTGACTGGCCAGCACTTACTGGGACTGAGCAGTTTCTTGCGTTGGTCATGGTGAGGGCCACGATCGCCCTGGCACCTGGCAGCTGTTGCTTGGGTTAGGTTTGCAAGACATAAAAATAGCTTTGTCTGGGATCTGGTTTTCGGGTCAGCTGGGTCATTTCAGAGAAGGGCAGCAGCTTGTCATGACAGGGTCCACAGAAGTTCATTGGAAGGGCTTCTCTGGCTTTTCCTGCTCATGGAATCAAACTGCACGATCAGTGCTCATTCTCGACCACGGCCCCCCGGTCTGCCATTGTTAGTTTACATGTCGATCTGCGGCTGTGTCTTAAAGGTACACAGCCAGGTGTCTGCCTGCTTTGAGGATCATATCTACAGGCTCCTTGTACCACCTGCTGCCTTATGGAGTTTACTCATCTCCACTGCAGTAGTGGGACAGTGGAAAAGGTACGAGAAGGGAAGGTTACTGATCTCTCTGAGCCACAGTTTACCAAACTGTAAAATGGAAGTTAAATAATGACAATAACAATAATAACGTCCGTTGGGGTTTTTTTTGTTTTTTTTTTTTGAGATGGGTCGCACTCTGTCACCCAAGCTGGAGTGCAGTGGTATGATCTTGGCTCACTGCAACCTCCACCTCCTGGGTTCAAGCGATTCTCCTGCCTCAGCCTCCCAAGTAGCTGAGTTTACAGACATGTGCCACCACACTCAGCTAATTTTTGTAGTTTTAGTAGAGTGAGGTTTCGCCATGTTGGCCAGGCTGGTCTCAAACTCCTCACCTCAGGTGATCCACCCACCTCAGCCTCCCAAGCAGCTGGGATTACAGGTGTGAGCCACCGCGCCTGGCCCCATTGAGGTGTTTTGAGGATTGGAGGCAGGTGGTGGTGAGGGTCTTAGGAGCCTGAAGACACTCCACAAATGTGCTGGCTTGTGTGTGTGGTTGCTATATAGGTACAGATGTTATTCAGAGAGCAGCAGTGAGACAGGTGAATGGGGCGAGAATTTGTATCCCCATTTTATAGATGGGGAAACTGAGGCTCAGAGAGTTTCTTCGGTAGCTTTCTCAAACAGTTCCCCCAATCTCTGTGTATTCACTTGGTAAAAGTTCTTGTGTGGGGTGACCTTTGGGTCTCACATCATTACTCTGCAAAGAAAAGGGAAATGCAGCCAGGTGCGGTGACTCACGCCTGTAATCCCAGCACTTTGGGAGGCCAAGGCAGGTGGATTACGAGGTTAGGAGATCGAGATCGGCCTGACCAATGTGGTAAAACCCCGTCTCTACTAAAAATACAAAAATTAGCCAGGTGTGGTAGCACATGCCTGTAGTCTCAGCTACTCGGGAGGCTGAGGCAGAAGAGTCACTTGAACCTGGGAGAAGGAGTTTGCAGTGAGCTGAGATCATGCCACTGCATTCCAGCCTGGGTGACGGAGCTAGACTCCATCTCAAAAAAAAAAAAAAGGCTCTGAGGTTTTTCATGTAGGTAACCCTGCATCAAATGAAATAATCATGTGTTTTTTTCTTTGTTCTATTAATGTGGCATGTTACGTTGACATTGAATCACCCTTGATGGAGTTTTCTCTTAAAAAAACATGATGATATTGAAAGGAAAAAACCCTCTGACCCTGTGTATTACCTAGAAAATAGCCTTGGCAACATATCAGCAAATTCTGCTGCTGAAAGTGTGCAAGAAGTACTTGGATTATTTAGTTCTGAGAAATACTGAGAACTTTTCCACTTCCCTTAAAAACATTGCATTGAAATTTAAAAAGAAAAAGCTTTATGGCCGGGCGCAATGTCTCACGCCTGTAATCCCAGCACTTTGGGAGGCTGAGGTGGGCAGATCACTTGAGGTCAGGAGTTTGACACCAGCCTGGCCAACATGGTGAAATCCCATCTCTACAAAAAATACAAAAATTCGCCTGGCATGGTACGGGGACCTATAATCCCAGGGGAGGTTGAGGCTCGAGAATCCCTTGAACCCGGGAGGCAAAGGTTGCAGTGAGCTGAGATCATACCACTGCACTCCAGCCTGGGCAACAGAGTGAGATTCTGACTCAAAAAAAAAAAAAAAAGTTTTTTAGATACCAAATTGACCTGCTGAGCTTTGTGGTCCTGCTTTTGTAATGCTTCCAGTATATAATTATGGCAAAATTGGTTCAGAAATTTCAACACACAGAGGTCCCATTAAAAATTTTTTTTGGAAATAGAGTCTCACTCTGTTGTCCAGGCTGGAGTGCAGTAGCGCCATCTTGAGTCACTTCAACCTCTGCCTCCCACGCTCCTTTTTTTTTTTTTTTTTTTTTTTTTTTTTTTTTTTTTTTTAAAAGATAAAAACAATTTTTCCCAGGATGGTGTGAATTGGAATTATAAACGGACAAGGAAACACCCCCCCCCCAGTTAAAAACAATTAAAAAACAAAACCCC